>OZ023242.1:15977694-16134753 GCA_964006365.1 Trididemnum miniatum | reverse complement strand
TGTATTTTAGGTAGGCCATACATAGCCGGTAACGAGGTTGCTGATGGATAGATACGCCTGTAGTCATCATATATATGGCCTACCTAAAATATACATCATATATAGAGGCGTATCTATCCATCAGCAACCTCGTTACCGGCTATGTATGGCCTACCTAAAATACATAAGCCGACAGTTCCACTTAGACCCATTCTATCGGCAACCGGAAGTTACAACCAGGAATGCGCGAAGTGGCTCTCACAAAACCTCGGTTTTCTTCGAGAACATCCGACGAATCTCAAAGATTCATTCACCTTCGTCAATAACATAAAAGATAAGTTTTTACACAATAAGGTAATGGTTTCCTTTGATGTAATAAGCCTTTTCACTAACATACCGGTTGATTATACTATTGATTTAATATTGGATAAATTATTCGACAATGACACAGATTTTGTTCTTAAAGGAATAGATAAAAATAACATGAGGAAATTGTTAAAATGGACAGTTCAAGGAGGTGCCTTCTCATTCAATGGAGAACTTTTTGAGCAAACTGACGGTGTGGCTATGGGTGGCAGTTTATTTTGTCTTATGGCTGATGTCCTTATGAACCATCTAGTGGACAAAGCTCTGTCGAGAACGCTTTCAAATCATAAGCCATCAATTTTTTACCGGTATGTGGATGATTGCTTTGCTGTTTTTGATAGCCTTGATTCCATCAAAATATTTTGTGACAGTTTGAATGAAGTACATCCTAACATAAAGTTTACCACTGAAATTCAAAATAACAAATGTATTAATTTTTTGGATGTTTTAGTAGATAACAGTTCAACGACAGTTACAACCAGTACATTTCGCAAACCGACCAACACTGGATTATATTCCAAATGGAGCAGCTTTGTACCACGCCGCTATAAATATAACTTGGTCAATTGTTTGCTCGATCGTGCTTACAAGATCTGTAGTTTTTATGAAAGCATTTGTTCAGAGGTGGATAATATCAAGGTTATGCTTGGTCGCAATGGCTATCCTGCTTTTTTAGATAGTTGTGTCAGGAGATTTTTTAATCGTAAATATGACAAGATGTTGAGTCACCTTGAAAAACGTAAAAATTGTAGAACAGTTATTGCTCGGTTGCCCTTTTTAGGTGACATGTCAATGCAACTCAAAAAAGAGCTTTCCGCCTTAGTGGAGAAGCATACATGGAACCGAGTTATTCTACGGATTATCGACACCACCTGGAACATCGGACATAATTTTCGTCTGAAAGATCAGCAAAAGACCTTGATGAAATATGGGGTTGTATATAAATTAACGTGTTCTTGTGGTTCTAGCTATATAGGACAGACTAGACGTAATCTTATTAACAGACTTAAGGAGCATTCCAGTTCGGATAAATCCGAGGTGTGCCGACATTTAATGGACAATCCTGACCATAAAGTGGACTTTGCCAAACCGAACATTCTTAGTAGCTCTGGTGATTCTGCACGCTTATTAATTCTTGAGTCACTTTTCATTCAAAAATATGAGCCATTGCTTAACGTTGACTCCAAATCCGCTCCTCTTTACTTATTTAATTGTTAATTTAACTCCGTCAGTCTTTTTATTAGCTTTTGGTTTATGACGTTATAATTATACTACTTATTTTGACCCGTTGCCTGGGTTATGCTATTACTTGTAGTTAGAATTGTAAATTCTAGTTCTTACAGTTTTGTACTGCCTTGCATACACTGCTGATGATGACAGCTGAATTTATGTTGTCGAAACGTCCAGTTTTGAGATTTACAGCGGCTTTATTTTTCCTCCTTAAGCCATTTTTTTGTAGTAGTAGAATGCACTTGCAGTATATACTGTACTCGCAATAACACCCAAAGCAAAAGCGCTGATAAAAAATCATCTTGCGAACCAAACAAAAGATTGCGCCAGTTTGATACGCTGTTCAGATCAATCCACAATCGGAATTTTATCCAAGTTTCTGGGGCGCAATAAAACCTTGCAGTTGAACCAAGCCACGTTCACGCTGTGGCTGAACGACAAGCTGTGGGTACTTGCAAACAGATAGAGCTACCAAACATCTAACGCAGCAGTACCAAACATTGCAAGGACGTTTAATATAAAGTGCGGACAGTTGCAAGCTTACTGCTCAAGTAAGCTGTATTGCAGTGAGTTATTTTGCCAACGAATACTGTACCTTGGAACAATGAATATGATTTTAATTCAGTTTTTTGGTAAAACTTGAAGTTTACATTTCGGCTTCATCAAGGCGCTGCGAGCATTGGTGTTCTTAGGAATTCTATTAAGTTTCTGTATCCATAGTAGACAACCTTTACGCTGGCTAAGCTGTGAAATACTTAGAGGTTTAGTTGTAAATCGTGTCAAATCAAAATGGTCATAAATCGGTATTTGTTTGAAGTTTAGCGTTGTACTGTAGATTGCTTGTGTCGCTTGGAGGCTTAGGAATGATACTTAAGGGCGTAGCAACATCTTTATGTGGTTAACAGATGACTGGCAGCATCTCAGCGAGCTAGTGCGTCTGAACACTGCTGCTTGCTAGTTGAAAATTAACTAAGTTGTTTATTTCTATTTATTCATTATTCATATATACATTTTTTCAAAACTTTATTTTCTGGCTGTAACAGGGTTATATTATAGAAATTCACTTTTTGGATTTTTAAATAAGCAAGCAGCAATCAGTTGAGTCATCATTATGTCAAACTCAAACCCAGCATACCAATTACTTCAACCAATGACATATAATAGACTTCAACTTACTTAGTTTTTCGCTGTTGTATTACAATGCGATAAATCAATCAATCTTATAAAATGAGGAAAAGCAGCTTGCGTAATTTCAATATCAAAAATTTAGCAAACATGTTGCAAATATTGGAAATTCGCATTTTTGCCAAATCCGTAAAACTGGTTTGTGATTCTCGCAAGTCGGAGCCGTATTAAACCTTGCATGGAGTGACCCGAGGCTAATGTTTTATAAGGGGCTTTGTCTTCAGCAAACCTGATTTGAGGGGTGCATTGAGCCTTAAGCGACACCATTTTTAGTCTATACGTGAGCATAAACAGAAACTGCTAGATTTAACTGCAAGTGAAAAAAATGAATAAACCAAACTATGTCTTTAATCGCGGTATATTCGACACCAAAAATCGTCGTTGTTACGACGCAAAACTGACGTATTTGCGAAAGTCTTTTGTAATACTTATTATAGCAGAAGTGAGTAGCATAAATCACAATACATGGTTTATAACCACATTTCAGCGCAAAACTTGACTGTTGTATTTATGAACAACCTTTTAATTTGCTTTTCTGAAATGCAGATGCGTCGCAATTATTTTGTATAAAAATCCGCGGTTGGTGAAGGTTGGTCGTTTTTAAATTGTATTGTGACGATTTTTCAGAACAATCCCACGATTGTGATCCGTAAGTGAAAATTCACGTCGTACAGTGAGTTCGTACAAGGTGGAAAATAGTTGCAGATGCAGAGTTATAAAAATATGTAAATTTAGACCGAGTTTTTGAAAATTCAAACATGTCACGTCACCAAGGAAAGTTTTTCGAGGACTATCAAAAATTCGAGAAAAGTTAGTTGCAAGTACTGCGATTATATTTTGGAGGCAGTCTCGCGCCGTAAATGAAGCATCGCTATCGTTGCACGAGGTCATGGGTTCAATTACCAGGCCAGTCAAATTGTTGTAGAAAACTTTTCAAATGGCTTGAACATTGCAAGCTAGCTAACTAGTTGCGCAGGAAAATCGAACATAACGTTTCTCTGTAGTCGAGACTCTACAAGTAGACTTTTTCCGTTCGCACATTGAGACATTGCGTTGGTTTAATAAATAGGCTATTATTTTTTCGTTTTGTTTGCTGGTTTTTTGTTTGCCATCTGTGTTTAACTCATACTTAGGTTAATGATAGTACACTAATAACTTAATAGTAGACAAGAGGTTGAGTTTCCGGAGCTCAGTGTACCACCACTCGACCTATTCCATGTACTATCATTGTATTAAATAATCTGTTGATATATCGTCAAGCCCTTGACTTGCGCCATTTGTTTTTCAGTAATGTCGCGACAAGAAGCATGTTAACACAAAAACCCTTGGCTTATCACTTTCGTATCTAATTGTTGTTCGATTTATGAAGCCAACTGTGTTAATTTTACGGCATATAGCATGATGCATCAGCTCGTCTTCAACTTCTCGATTCAGCTTCCTGCTGTCCAAATTACTTTGATTCATGCTTCATCACAATTTGCTAAATCTGTTACTATAACAGAGCGAAACATGAAGTCGAGCATATTAAGCTCATTTTACTTCGACTTTTAGTTCTTTAGGATCTGTAAATTAATTAACAAATTAAATTGCGTTAATTCCAAAAATATTGTGAAATAGAAATCGATAAATTTACAGCACATTTCATAGCGTTCATCAGCAGCACGAAATTTTTGTACCATGTCTTCTCTCTTTGATGAGACAAACAATGAATTATGCTATTTGTAGTCCCAATTCTCCAATTCATTTGCTACTTCTTTTCATACACGTCATGAATTTGATGACTTAAACCACAAATGTTTATTCCTATTCGCGCACAAATTGTAGGCCTATGTGTGGCGACATACTGTAACTTGTTGTCAGTGATTTTTGATAAGTTTTGCAGTTGTAGCCCTATTACTTCTATTGCAACGCACAGGCTTGGATTAACCACATGGCAATAGTAGCATTTGCTACACGCCCTGCGTTTTTTCGAACCATACATCAGACAACACAAAAACTACACTGTTTTATAAGATCCGGAAAAGTTCGGCTGAGGCTTGCTGTTCTTGAGTTTTTGCGGATTGTCAGCCTCAATTGTTTGTAACCCAGATAGACCTTCTTCAAAACACAATTTACTTCTGACTGCAAAATTAGTAGTAGCCTTTAGCATGGCCACTCAATTGCGCGCTCCAAGTCCGCGGGTCAATATTCCTAAGCGCTAAGTCGCGAAAATTGCTCCCGCCCATTCGTTATAGTCTACGCATCGGCGTAATACCCCAGTGTAATGAAGATTTGATTTTAATCAACACATTATTTTATAGCGTGTTAAGTGAGCACTGCAGGCACTTTTCATTCAGTGTAGTATTTTAACGAAATAATGGATCGCATTGGAAGGTAGCAAGGAAAAAGATAACGATAATGAGGAAAGCTAAGAAAATGGAAAATGAAGTCAGCAAGAGAAAAGTGGAGAGAGTTCAGCTTAAGAGAAGTGCTTTTGGTAAATTCTAAATTGTTGAATAGAAAAAAGTGCAATGTTTCTCAATAAAGACTGGATTGAACCCAGGTCATCACAGCACATTCTGAAAAGCAACGAACTGTGAAAAATAAAACAAGAAATCGTTTTATTTTTCAAAATCAAATCTTACTCTCCTCATTGCATTAGGCTACGCCGAAGCGTGAAACCAGCGCATGTGGCGGGGCCCATCTCTGCGTCGTAGCGCCTATAGGCAACACACTTTTGAATCTGAAGAAACATTGCAGGGGTGGCAGGGCGTTAGCAACAGTTCCCCTGTCCACTTGTCCAGTTTAAGCGGTTCAAAAAGCCCACGGACTTTCTGCATCACAATTCAATGTTTGACGTCATAATCATTTGTTTTATTTGTGACATCAACAAATTAACTATGAATCAAAAATTGGTATATTTTTATACTTAGCATGTGGATAAGGTAGCTATACCTGATTTAGTTGGCCCGGAAATTGAACCCTAAACCTCCAGCGCCGATAGCTTTGTCTTTAATAGCTCAGCTTACCGACTGGTATCGTTTTTGTTTTTGTTTTTTGCCAGAATCAAACCAGCTTTTAATTATTTTTTCTGGACCTTTGCAAATAATAAAGTTTTCTAACTGGACCGACCCTGACTATAGTTGAGTAGCTCTGTCATACGGTATCAATGGAAGAAACAATACCGGTAATTTTATCAGCTTAAAGTGCAATCAGAGTTACGGAGACGTTGAGACCTTGTGCAGGTTTGTTTTATCACAGTGATTTTATTATGACTTATGAGTTCTATGACAATAAAGCAAAGTAGCAAACCTGCGCAATGTCCCAAAAGTTTCAACGTTTCAGTAGTGTGATTGCAGCATGACAGAATCAAGCACAGATATCGAAACGAGTAAAAAGCAATCTACTAAGCAGGGCTTCGAACTTGAACTCGAAAGAACTCGATGTTTTGTCCAAACTCGAACTCGAAAACAGTCTAAGCTGAGAACTCGAACTTAAACTCGAACTCGTTAATATTACGGGCTGAGAACTTGCATTCGAACTCGAAAATATTTTACTCGATTATCCCTTGTTTTTACTCAAAACGACTTGCGCCATGCTCAAGATAATCACATTTTTTATGAACACGAAAGAACTTGACAAACTTTCACTGGACTCGAACTTGAACTCTAAAATATGTAAATGCTGAACTCGAACTTGAACTTGTAAAATAAGCTGAACTCAAACTTAAACTCGTTAAAAAAATCGATCGAGTTCGCAGCCCTGCTACTAATAGAGGTTGTCAGCGTGTTGCGTTTGGTTGCTCGAAAAGGTGGCATAGAACTAGAAAGAGATCTAGAACCCCTAGCGAATGAAGAGAAAACGGAGAAAGATCATGAAAAGTTATGTCCCAGATCATTTAATAAGTAAGAATATCTGAAATATTGTATGGTGTATAGCAGGCATGGGCAACATACGGCCCGCGGGCCGGATCCGGCCACCGAGACCATTTTATGCGGTCCGCCGGCACTTACAGAAACATAAGCTCCAATCACGAATCAAGCCGAAGACCTTTCATTTTTTTAAAAAACATCTGAGGACAAGTAGACCTTTTTGCTCTTCACCGCAGGAGCGTATTTAGGGGGGCATTGTGCCATGCCCCCTTTTGACTCTGCTTTTTAGTAAAAATAACAAAATTAATGGTGCCAAGTTGCCGAAAATGCTAGACTCTTTTGATGGTTCTAGTCGCTTATGGCCAGGGGCGGATCCAGGGAGTAGAATGAGGAGTATGCATCCTCCCATGAGTCATTTTCAAAAATGCTTTTGATTTATACAGTTTTCCATAATTTCGAACCTCTTCGACAGCGATAGGTCTCACGTCTTAAACAGGCATAATCGAAAATGTGCGAACAAAATGCATCATATTTGGCGAAGCGTCCAGAATTAGAGTCAAAGAATTAAAACAAAATTTGCGTGAGAATTATTTCAAAAACACTAAAACAGCCATTACAGCATGCAAGTGTTCCAAATTTTTTCGGGGAAGTATGCCCCCGTACCCCCTAGAGCCTTTCTTGTTTCTCAATCACTTTTATAGTAGTTATGCTGAATAAAAAGATTAAAAAAATGTGCAAATTATGGCCTCCCTTTTTTAAATTTTTCGCTACGGCACTGCTTCACCGATATTTTCGGTACAAAACAGGACATCTGAAGACGTGTAGACCTTTTTTTGCTCTCTTTCGTAGAAAAACAGGACATCTGAGAATATGTAAACCTTTTTTTTTTGCTTTCCAATCAGAGCAACCCTGACAATAGTAGTTGTTGAAGATATTGAACTCTATCCATTGTATAATCCGGCCCGGGAAGGACTTCGTCTTCCCACATATGGCCCGACGACTAAAGAAGTTGCCCACCCCTGATATATCCGCACAGCGGGTAGTTCCAAGATGGCGGATCGAGACTTCAAATTGTTACACTTTTTCTCGCGCTATGCGCAAATAGTTGTGGTATTACATATCTATGATTATAACACAAAGCCTTAATTATTCCTATTCTCACAAATCGTATATTTAGCGATTCAACCTTTTGTTAGTGATTTTTGATAAGTTTTGCAATTGTAGCCCTCAGAGCTGGAGTCTCGGCCAATATCTTCGAGGGCCCCGCCACTCGTTACACGCCTCGGCGTAATACCGCGAGTATAATCAAAATTTTATTTTTTATTGCCTGGAAAAAATATTTTTGTAAAATTTGTTTTTGAATGCCGATACCGCTAACTTTAAAATTTCGTTTCCAGACTCATGAAATTTCCATAAGGAATCGTGCGGCTATCATGCGTAGCAAAATGGGTTCTTGTGTGGAAAAAGCCAAAACCACTGTTTTAGAATGACCACTTAAACCAAAACAAGCAAAATGAATACCCCTTATCATCTGAGAAAGCAATCTACAGTAGATGAAGTCTGTTTATTTTGTATATTTACAAGACCAAAAACAAAACGAACAATAACACAGAGCAAGAACAGTGCAGTCGAAGAAAAGGCAGCAGCTACAAAACGATGTACTCTGACACAAGCTAAAAATAGAAAACATCACAATAAAATACTCGGTCACTGCCAGATCTACAACCAACGCTCCCCTTCAAAAAATATTCGCCCGACCCGGAAAAAAGTCAGTTACCGGTATTACGATATACGTGTATACCAATATAGCCTATTAATTTGGGCCCGGCATAAATATTTTTTGCCTACCCTGATCCGTTACTTGTAGTCGTAAGCCTGATCGCTGCACATAACTTACAGACTCAAGAGTATGCCGACATTCCTAAAATCCATGGTGAACAAACAGTGTTTACGGAAAATTTCCATTGCATTTCAGGAATGTCAGCATACGGTACTTAATGTAGTGCAAGTCATGCTTGACCGATGAGGCCGAAATTGGCTAAACAATCTCTCAATCGGAGAAGATGATGAAGGTTTTTATTCTACTGTAGGCAGGCCTATAACGAATGTTGGAAATACCAGTGGTACTGTAGTTGGTTTTTATTCAATTTAAGTTGCTTCATTCAATTTTGAAGCGAACTGTCAAAAACAGCCCCGAGACACGCTCATTTTCCGAGACTTCAAGATCTCGAGACGAGTCCGAGAATTCACACCTTCGAGACCGAGACTTTGAAAAATCGTGTCTCCAGACTGTCTCGAGACCGAGACATGTCTCGAGACATCACATCTCTGGTAGCCCTAATACTTTTATTGCAATGCGCACGGCCAGATTAACCACGCAGCAGAAGTAGCATTAATTTTGCTACGGGTCCCGCGTTTTTAAGGCCCCGCGCGTTCTTTCAAACGATAAATCAGAAAACAGAAAAACTACACTTTTTTAAAAGTAGCGGAAATTTTCGGCTGAGGCTGGCTGTTGAGTTTTTGCGGATTGTCAGCCTCAATTGTTTGTAAATCATAGGTCTTCTTCAAAACATAATTTATTTCTGACCGAAAAATTAGTTGTAATGAACCAAATGCAATTATGCACGGCTTGTTCGTAGAATCAAAAAAAAAATAGTCAACTTCCAATCGCGCTTATGATTGCGAACGTTTTTTGGGCGTTTTTGTGTACAGTATACTGTTATAAGGTGAGTAGCAGTGACTGAACGGTAGAAGTACGGCACAGTAAGAAAGCGATCGGCAAAGTAACCAACGGCACCATGTCCATGAGCAAGCATGAAGAAGACATTTCCTGTTAGTGACGTATACACAGGGTTACCACCGGTCCACACCAAAAAAATAAGCACGCTGCTGTTAGGTACAAAAACGAAGACTAAAAAAAAGTTCTTCACGTCCGCAGATTCCTATTGTTTCCACTAGAGTTGCAAAAATAAGCACGAGACTCAAAAATAAGCAGGTTTCCTAGAAATAACCACATTCAAGTTTTTTAAGACATTGCCCTTGAAAATATGCACAAATCTTAGAAGTAAGCACGAAATCGTAACTCTGTGTATACGTGTTTCTGAAAATTTGATACGAACGGAATAGAAAGTCTAGTAGTTCTCAGCCTTAAAATTTTAAGTTACGGACCGACGAAATCTTAAATAAAATTTTGTGGACCGGTGGTCCTCAAAACCAACCAAAAATATCAGGATAAAACCAATTGCCAAAACCACCAACTTGATTTTCATTAATTGGTGGTTTTTGAAAGAAATGGAACATACCTGTCTGTTTTAATAAAAAGATAATAGATAATAGTATATTTACAATCATTTCACAAATGTTTCTGTAAAAACTTATACCATCATCAGTGTAAAAAACTACAGGGGCACTAAGCTAGAATCCAGACTATCATTCTAGCCTAGTGCCCTGGTAGTTTTTTGCACAGATGATGATATAAGTTTTTTCAGAAATATTTGTGAAATGATTGCAAATATATTGGCTGATATCGTTTGTTTGAAGTTGACTTCCAAAACCCATGTTAACACTAGGCTATTTTGTTTGTTTCCATTTTATTATCAAATTCTGGTAATCGCACTGATCAATTTCAGTTCAACATGTTCTTAGATTGCACATTCTACTACAAGAATTTTTCGTAAATGAATTGTTATTCGTAAGCTTTTTGTCACCTTCCTCGATTTTTTACAAAAACAAAAAACTGAATGAATGGCTGAGTGCATCTGCATGAACTCGTATGTTGGCTGATGAAAACAGTATTGCGCGCGCAGCCAAGTGGGTTAATAAAAAGCCCATCTTGAAATTGTGGTGTAATATTGGAATTTATTTCGGCGGGCCGGCGGAAAAGCAGACGCGAACCGCTAGGGACGTATTTAAGGGGTATTGTGCCATGCTCCCTCCCCATTTTGACTTTGCATTTTTGTAAAAAAAAACAAATGCTGTTACGTGAGTGAAATATGTCAGACTTGGGGTGGTTTTTCAGTCTATGCCCCTCCCCCGGGCTCCCCCCTTTTGAAATTTTACTTTATACCACTGCGGACCGTTGTCGGTCTGCAGAGAGAAACACCGGTATAGATTATTACAGCAAAAAAGTGTTTTAATTTATTTTTGCTGTGCCGAGCCTGGCGTTATTCTTACTTTGTTTTTGAATTTTCAGGAAAATTGAGCCTCGTGTTTTTTATAAAATTGTTCTTGTGAAAAAATACAAGTTTTATTTACTGAACGGAAGCTATACCTCGACCATGGTCAATAGTAAAATTTGACAATGGGATGAGTAACATCTTGAAACGTCAAGTGATCAAAAATGTTTTCAATTCCTCTGGCTGCATGTTTTTTATTGAAGCTAGTAAGAAGTTCGAAGCGTTATGCTTTGAATTTAGGAGTCTATCTTGATAATAATGTCCGATGGGAGGAACATACTCAGAGTATATAGTTAATAAAATGATTATGGCTAGAAGCAACATCAGCAAAACAAGACATCTTGTGCCTCTGCCTGTGTTGAGAAACACGTATTTCGTGGCGACATTTCACTGCCAAGTAGGCCTAATAAAACAGTACCTCAAGTCTTGAAGCAGGATACACAAGCGAAATTCACTCGCAAAAACTGAATTTCGTGTCGGCTACAAAAAACGCTCTAAAAACTAAATCACACACTCACAAGTTTCAACACGTCAATTCGATTTTGTTGACGAAAATTATCTAATATTTCCAGACATTCAATCCTTTGTTTTCTCACCGCACGAAGGATAGGGTGTTTATGGTTAAATCATAAAATTGTCGTGCTTTGTATAGTCTGTTTGCGTTTCCAAACTGATAATCCTGCAGACTGTATGCAAACCTCATTTGTCGTAATGAGATTAAGCTTTGTTGTAATTCTCACATCAATTATATCGCTTATTTACTGTATATTTGACAGACGTTCTAGAATCTTGATCGTATGCAGAAGTCTTTGTTTGCGTTTTAAAACACTGCAGCAACAAGTTCTTTTGTACAAATTAAACTATAATTATGTTATTCCGGTGAGAGTTTTTTGTATTGTTTGATTGAAGCATTCCAATTGTTGTTTCGTTGCTTCTGCGGCCTTGATTACTGGAGGAATGAGGTTAGAAACCACTGTTCTGTGGTTTCAAAGCGCTTGGACTAATGTGCGTGGCTGCGTGCCACACGCACAGTCAATTTAGAATGGAATGGTTGTAACGTTGTTGGTGAAGTTAGATATGCACGAATTTGTAAGAACTTTGGCAAGTTTTGTTTTACCATTTTCTCTCCTTCTTTCTCGGTCTCGCGAAGGCTGTAACATAAAATTCTATTATAACCGTGTGGAAGTGAGAAGAAGAGCAGAGACAACAGAGAGACAATGGTAGCAAGCAGGGGCGGATCCAGGGGGTATGTGGGGGATGCATCCCCCCACCAGCCATTTAACTCGAAAACAGTAAAAAACGTGGGTTACGGATGTAATAATATCAACGAGGAGCTTGAACCAGGGGCGATTTAGGATATCGCGGGGCCCTGGGCAATTAAGGATTATGGCCAATTTTCCGCCCCAACTCGGGTGAAGAACAAAAATAAGTTCATCACGTTTCCAGATTTTCAGTTTTCCGCTCGAAATCGGGGGTAGAGCAAAAAAAAGTCATCACGTTTCCAGATGTCCATTTTTGCGCCCAAAATCTGATGAGGAGCAAAAAACAGGTCCTCACGTTTGCGGGTCGTAAAATGTTCCAAACTTCAAGTGGGTCACTGAAATGTGCCAATGGGTCACTTGATGACCCGCGGGTCAGTGGTTCGCCGTCCCTGTTATACTGTATATCAAAATCGGTAAACAACCAAAAAATGGCCAATAAATCTTTTCACTAGGTGGTGCTTACTGTTTAGCCATCCTAGTTGAAATATAAGCCTACCATTTAACTACTGGTAAATTTCAGCACAGCAATATATTTTATGCCTTTATAAACCACTGTTGATCTGCAAAAACATCGGACCATATCCAAACGCGTCACGCTACCAAATAAAATTGGAGAGGCCCGAGTATTATTATTATTATTATTAGTGGGCGGTGGTGCCAAAGAGGAACAACAACGTTTAAACCTCTCTGGCACATTGTGTAGGCCATCAATTAGGCCCATTACAATTTTTCACCGCTTTTTTTTTTTTATTCAGATTAGTCTACTGGCCGTATTCAGCAAGCCTTCCGGCCTGCTGCAAATACTTAGCCAGTAGATTTATATTTAGCTTTTGTACCACAGATTTTATTGTGGTTTTTTCTTTACCAAACACCTTTCTTCGAAGGGCTTGGTAATAAGTGCATGCTCCAATATGGTGATTTGGAGTTTCTTCTTCCAGGTTACATTTTGGACATGTCGGTGACTCGTCACGTCCAGTGGTCTTCCTGTGTTTCTGTAAGTTGCAGTGACCAGTGAGGACTTGCAACACTTCATTTAATCTAGATCTGTTGAGACTCAAAAGTCGACGAGTTAATTGGGGCGAGGCCCACTCCACGTTTTCTTTTGTGCTCAGGCAGTCCTTTCGTTCTATCCAAGATGTTTTCCATCTTTCAACACTCCAATCCTTTATTGCCGCGCGACAGCTAGCATATGGGATTGGAACAAAAGCCTCAGGGCCGAAGCAATTAAATGCTGATCCTGATTTAGCTAGTGTATCCGCCTTCTCATTACCGTGGATGCCGGTGTGACCCGGCGTCCATGCAACAGTGACGTGATTGTCTTCACCCAATTTATTTAGGTGTTTGATACATGATAATACTGTACTAGATTTTACAGTATTATTTTGGATTGCCAGTATCGCTGCTTGGCTATCCACTAAAATTATTATTTCTTCATTTGGAGTTTTTTCCATGGTCAGTTTCTTCGCTACTTCAGCTATAGCGAAGACCTCTGCCTGAAAGACTGTACTATATCTTCCCAAATGGAAAAAACTTTGGTCTGTGTGAGATCCTGATGGATATTCTATATAGAAACTCGCACCGGCTCTTCCATTCAATTTGGACCCGTCAGTGTAGCATCTGATTATGCTTTGTTCTAAAGCACGTTCAAACTGCACTGCGTCCTTGCGTTCTAAAACAAGGCAATTGTACTGTTTTCCAAATACCTTTGTTTTGTTTATCAAATCTGCGGACATGCTCAACAAAGACAAGTTTTCCTTTGCTTCATTGCATACGTCAGCATGACTTTTAGTTTTCCCTGTTGATCCGATTGTCATGGCTGACCAAAGGCCCACACGGGATAACCTGTATGAACCTTTTAGCGCCTCTGACAATATGAATTCATTAATTGGCATGATATTCAACAGCACTTCCAGAGCACCTGTGGGGGTACTGGGGAATGCTGAAGAAATCATGAGACAAGCTAGTCTTTGTACTCTAGCAAGCTTTTTCACTAGATATTTTTTATTTAGTCCACCAACCCAGGATGTACACGCATATGTGATAACAGGTCGTATCATTGCAGTGTATATCCATCGCATGTTGGTGGGATTTAATCCCCACGCTTTGCCCACTATTTGTCTGCATTGTAATAACGCCGCAGTCGCCTTGCGAGCAATACGTCTTATGTGAGGTTTCCAGGTAAGCTTACTATCAAGGGTTACACCTAGTAGTGTTGCTTCTTTGGAAATTTCTAGCTGGCGTCCGTTTAAACGCAAGGTTCCAAAATCCGGCTTCCTTTTGTTAGTAAACAGAACTATTTCAGTCTTTTTACTGCTGAATTGAAGCTCTTGATTATGAGCCCAATTACTTGCAATATTTAGCGCTTTTTGAGCCCTACCTTTGATCCACAGCATGTTGGTGCCAGTGACCAAAATTGCTACATCATCGGCATAGGCTTGTACATGAAAACCCCTGTTGCGTAGGTCTACCAACAAAGAGTTTAATACACAGTTCCATAGAAAAGGGGACAAAATACCACCTTGGGGATTCCCTTTTACTACTTCTCTTTTAATCTTTTCACCATTTAGCTCTACTTGAACTGTGCGGTGTCTCAGTAAATTCTCAGTCCAATGGACGAGAAAAGGCAACACCTTCAATTCTCGCAGAGCATCGGCAATGCCACTATGTGTGATATTATCAAAAGCACCAACAATATCCAGTAATATTCCTAGTGCTGTTCTTCTCTTTGCCAAGCTTAGTTCTATGCGTCGTACAAATTCATGCAGTGCAGTTTCAGTTGAAACTCCTGCTCTGAATCCATACTGGAACGCAGAAAACCTTGCTTGCAAATTAGAATCATCATTTAAATGATACAGTACTAACCTTTCCAACCATTTAAGTTGAAAGGAAGTTAAAGTGATCATCCGGAAAGACTTAACTTCATGATAGTTTTCTTTACCGGGTTTAGGGATGAAGATACCAGTCCCTTCCTTCCATACTTTCGGCACATAGCTGTACTTCAAGCACATTTGGAAAATGGTTTGGTATATATTTCTAATACTATTCCAGCCTTTTTGTAGTAGCACCGGGTAAATACCGTCTGGTCCCGGCGCCTTAAATGGCAGAAATTCGTTTATTGCTCTTTCCATCTTTTCAAGTGAACAGATGGAGCTAACAATTTCGTCGTGCGTTGGTAACACAGCAGTGTTATCATTTGGTTCTTCTGCTGCTTTACTATAGTTTACCTCCCGACTTCCCGGTGCTAGGGTGTCTAAAAGACAATTCATAGTCTCAACAGAAGATTCGGTGAATTGACCATTAGGTCTTAAAACGTTGCTTAGTTGCACCGTTTCGTTTCGACGCATAATTTTAGCCAGCCGAGCGGTTGCACAGAGGCTATTCATCGATTCCGTAAAAAGACGCCAAGAATCTCTCTTGGCTTTTCTTACGGCATTTTTAAAAATCAATTGGGCCTGCTTAAAAGCTTCCCAATCGCTTCCAAGTTTTGATTTGATGGCTTTACGTTGGGCTTTACGAGCCTCTCTGCGGAGACAGGTTAGCTCTGTATTCCACCAAATATTTTCAGTTTTACGACGGATCTTACGCTGAGGGCAAGATACATTGTAAGATTTTATTATCTGTGATTGAACAGTTGATGCCAGTTTTTCTATATCATCTACTGATGATATGCTAACTGGTGTACTATTCAAATCATGTAACCTGTGATCAAGTTCGTTTGCATACTTATTCCAGCAAGTACGTCTAACGTTCCTGATCATTTTTGTTCTTTTGGTGCCACTTTGAACTCTAAACCTAATATACATGTGATCTGAAAAGGATGGCACATCACTGACATGCCAGTCACTCATACAGTTCTCAGCATTTCGGTTTATTAGAGTCAGATCTAGCACTTCTTTTCTTTTTCTCGTTCTGAAGGTGGGTTTACTGCCCACATTACAGATGTGCAAGTTCGCACTAGCACAGAACATAAGCAAATCCATACCTCTTGTATTGACGTTGGAGGAGCCCCATACTGTGTGATGTGCGTTTGCATCAGTTCCTATAACGGTAGGAATTTTATCTCTGTCACTGAATGACAGCAGTTCTTTCAGAATTACTGGTGGAGCTGGTTCTTCCAAAGCCATGTAAGCCGATACAAAGACAAAGCTATCTCCTTCTCGTCTTACATTTTTAACTCTCACTGCCACATCTTCGCTAGAAAATTGTGTTATGAGAGAGCATGTCATATCAGAAGTGACATAAATACATGCTCGGGGACGTTTATCTTTTTTATTACCTTGAAAAAGTTTCCATCCCCTGAGTTTACTTCTGATTGCACCTCCATAAGTCCAGGGTTCCTAAATTAGGACTATACCTGAACGAATATTTTTTGTTACTTCACATAAGTTATAGCTAGCGGCCTTACTTCTGTGAAGATTAATCTGCCAGCATTCAAATCCATTCGACTTGGTTTTTCGTGCTGGAATTTGTTTTTGATTACTTAAAGCGTTTGTTGCAGATCTATTACTCATACACGGTATGAATTTTGAAAATACAACAATTTTGCTCTAAGGTATTGATTGTCAGTCTACTTTAGTAGGAACTGGTTGCCTTCGAACCCTGATCAAGGTTCTGAGGCTCCTCAGCTCCTTCCGAAGCATCTCTGACGTTCTCGATTGAGTGCTAGAAGACTCCATCGACCTTTTCGTTGATGCAGAGTTGCAGGCAGTTTGAAGATTATCTCCAGGGTTAGTGATGTCCAAACCCTCTAACCCCTTCCACAACCATTCTCGCTGCTTCCGCTTCTGATTTCTTTCATAATTTTTTCCTCGACGCCACTCAGACATGCTACCAACGTCCAGAGACATTGATGGATTCTGAGTGAGCGAACCGGATATTTGAGCGGTATTCGACTTTTCAATCGACAATGCCGCTGAAACTGTTGCCTCTTGATTTGCCAGAGGCTTCTCCTCCAACAGAAGAGAAGTCCAGGCTGAAGGCAATTTTTTCGCACTTGTCTCCACCTCAACCTTTGCAGGAGTAGAGGTTTTGACTAGCTGTGTACTCTCACTGCCGCTTGATAGTTCAAGAACTGTTCGCTGCGACAGTGGTTCTTTCCTTGTTAGGGGAACAAACCGTACTGTTTTCTTTTTTCGTTTGTTTTTCATTCATAAAGTTTGGGTTTTTCTTTATAACTGGGAAAAACCTAAAGACCAGATTTGAAAAAAAAAAAAATTGTTATTAGGCCACGTCAAGTCCCGCAGCTGGACCCAGGCGACTACGTGCAATGCACTTGTCATTCTGTGCAGTGGACTCAGGAATGCCCCCCCAATACAACTGCAGGCCCCCTCCCAGTCGCCAACTGGAGCTACAATTGCATGGAGATTTCCACAAGCTGACGGAGGCAGCCCCCCCAATTGGCTAGATCAAGGGCGGGCCTCTGAACTATCTTGCGGCCGCGGTACGGAGCGCGTTTTAGACCGGTACCCTCTACAGCTATGAGATTCCATTGCAATCATCTGAGTTCCAGTCACGCAATCCTGACATGTCCCATATAAACAATTTTTGGTGCCTACCACCCGCATCGTCGCTAATGCCAAACCTGATTCATCCACTCCCTCCTTCACAGCTCGACTTCTCATCCGCCAGGAAAAGAAGCCGAAATGCTTCAAGGAGCGAATTCAACAAGTAAGGCCGTTGCTAAGACTAAGTTGGCAAACATAAAAATTAAAAATGCCAGAGCCTCTTTAGCCAACATTACCATGTTGTTTCCACCGGAAACCACGTGGAGGCGAGGTTGGTCTTATGTCCAGCGCCCGAGTATTAAGTTAAACAGATATACTGATCGCAACCTTTGTATAAGCCGTATTTAGCATTGAGTAACATCACGAAACAAGAAAAGCTGGGGAACGATACCAAAATATGTCGTGATACTCCAAATTTTAGGATGACAAACCAAAACGTATTTCGATGCCTCCAGCCCCCACTCGCTTCTTAATTTTTGACATTATGCGCAATCCGTGGGTCCCTCACGATTTAGCGAAAGTGGCATGGGTTTAGGTTTAAGGGGCGAAACCCCCAGCTGCCAGAGGTTAAGGGAGTCGGCGAGTGTAGCCCCCAAACCAGAGTTGGACTTGGTACGGGCTTGTCGGGTCGGGCTCGGGTTCGGGCCGTGATTTTCAAGTTATTTCTGCATTTTTGGAAGCTGATAATTAGCATGTCAACGCAAAATATTTTTCATCTTTTTTTTAAATGTTTTTGCTGTATTTTTTGTCTGAATCAGAATCTGTAGCACGCACTCGTTTGGAATATTTGTTTATTCTGTAATAATGGCATAGAGCAGCATAGAATAACCTGTATAGGCCTATATTTGTTCACTACATCACTTCGTGTTAAAATCGGGCTTTTCGTTTTTTCGTCAGGTTCGGGCCGGGTTTGGACAGTGGGTGTCGGGTTCGGGCCAACAAAATTTGCTTGCGTCCAACTCTGCCCCAGACACCAATGGATTTTCACGGTTTTCATGCAAAAAACATTCGTTTCAGCATAATTTCTCATCAAAAAAGGACATTCCGGTCCCTGCTGTGAGTGCAGTCACTATTTAATGTCAAACAATACAAAAATATTTTATCATCCTATGTCTACCAGCAGAAGCTTGGCTAAAATGAATAATAGGAGGCTGTAACAAATACTAACCATTATTGGTTTTGGCGCACTTGATGGGATGACGTGCAGGTGTGTTCTATAATCTTCACCAACGCATGCAAAATGTTTTCTAAATTCGAACTGCTGATCAAGAAACTTACTTTACTCCTACGCAGAAGAGGTTGATTTAGGCAAAAATTAATAAACAAAAAGTTGAATTTATTAGAAAGGGATATTATCAGAGTTATATAAGAATTGTAGAATATAGTATGAGAATAAGAATATTAGCCTATTAAATAACCTAAGAATTGTCGTGTCAAAAAGAGCGGCTAAGATAAAAACGAAATGGCACTGGCTAATATTTTTTACTTTTTAGATTTTTCAATTATAAAAAAAAAAACAAATCTCAAAAGATTTGGGGGCTCTGGGCCTCAATGCCGCAACGCTTCTGCTCTGACTATAACTGATTAAATTAATTCTTGGTTCTAGTTTCTGCATCATAATCAACTTGTTGATGTTAATACTCTCTCTGATGTTTATACTCCCTGCGTCATTCAACTTCTCTGTTGTTTTCAAAGTTTTTCACTTTTCTGATGTTTATACTCTCTGCATCATGGAGCTTTTTTATACATACCCAACCCCCTGCAATTGCAGAATTTGGCATTAAGCGCTCTTCGCTTGCTTCGCTCACAAGATTGTCGTTATGCAGCTTCGTAAGATCATCTCTGATTGGCGGATTTGTAACAAGCAGCAGCCTAGCTTTAGCTTAATTGAAGAAGCAATAAACAAATTTATTGCGGAAAGCTTGGAAAGTACGGTTCTTGGCGAATCTGTGGTCAGAATTCGTGTTGTTGTCTTTCGCAGAGCTCTTCCGTCACTTTCTTGTCACAAAGGGGTATAATAAATCATTATGAAAATATATCGTCTATCCTGCTAGAAGTTAGTTCTAGTGGTTGTAGTTCTATTACGAATATGGTTTGCGGCAATAAAATTGTTGTTTATACTGTAGTTTCTATTTGATCTTGAAAATGTTTCAATACAAGCTTACATCAGCTCACTCTCCAGTCTCTACAACCGTTCTACTACAAAAATAGTTCATACAGAATCAAAGCCGCGACGTTAAATTAAATTAAATTATGAATGATTTTTTGCCTTTTTTATAATTTTGTTCATCAATTACCATTTATTTAGGCCCAATTGCAGGTATTTAAACTTGCACCGCGTCTACCTGCGCTACTACCTTGGTTCACAATTAAATGAATTCGCTCTTACTAACTATATGCGCAGTTGCGCACAGCGGGTAATTCCGAGATAGCGGATCAGAGGCTTCAAATTGCTACACTTTTTCACGCGCGATGCGCAATCTAGTTGTAGTATTACCATGGGCGTCTGCAGAGGGGAGCAAGGGTGGACGCTTGCCCGCCCCCCTGGATTTGGGATTGGCGCTATTACTTTGACTAACTACAACATACAGTTACGTCAAAATTGATTTTAGATTAATGTTTTCTGTAATACTGTAGTTGCACCATTTCTGATGATGTGAGGACAGATTAAACTACTAAATTACAATATTTAAGTTCAAATTTTTGTACGTTATAAATAAACAAAAAATATTTATCTCTCTTTTGATTGATTTCTACATTTTTATCCTACTGTCACAAGAAAGCGACGGAAACGCTCTGCGTAGAACGAACCCAGACTTGCTTACGAGTTGCCTTTGTTTCCGAGATTTCCGTTCGAGTGTTACTTCTGACTTTCAATTTGCAACTTGTTAGATTCCACCATTAAGACATAATTATCGTCACGACGAGGTATGGGTGGAGTTGAACCATCAGCTTTTGCTCCAAACCACAGCGCCACGCTGCCGAACAAAGCTTCATTACCAGTTTATTAGTTGCTAAAGCGCGGAAAATTATGCCGTGTGTTTTTTAAGGTTTGATTTTGAGGTTGACTATTTAATTTAGTGTTTGGAATACGATTTACAGTTTTTGCTTGTGTGATCACCGACATAAAAAACAATTGATTCTCATGCTGTGGGTCCACCTTGACCGCGCTCCACGAAACTGCTTTACCGTATCGATCCCGCAGGAAAACATTGAGGAAAAGTGATACGCAACAACAATCGGGTGAAAGCAAACTTTTTCCCAATTGTACTAAGATCCTTATTTGTAATCCGTGAAAATTTGCTGGCATTTTTAAAGAGGATGACAATCTTTTATTTTTTTTTGTTCAAAAAAATTAGCATGTAATTGCACAATATTGCATTATAGCAACGTAAACTCATCAGAGTCACCACTTGCCATTTAAATTACACCAAATTATAATTCTATTTGCTTGTTTTGTATTGAATCTGTGATGTTCGACTTTGGCCTTGCTTGTTCAATGCTTTGCTGCTGGGTTTGGCTGATTGTACCACGGATCGGTGAAGCAAAATTATTTGAAGCTGATGAAACTGTGCGAATAAGTTATGAAAACAATCGGAATTTTGATCACGTTTTCTGTTCCTGCATAATGGAAAGGCTTTTACACTGGCACCATGCTGGCACACGCTATCAAGTTCTTTGTACCAAATAGCAGACAGCAAGAGCATTCAATAGTTACTGATGTGTATTATGCTGCATCGGTTAGCAAAAGGCGCGATGGTTGTTGTTATTTTTTCGTTCAATGAGCAACTGTTTTCATGCAAATGTGGTAATCGTAGATAGCACCAGTTTCTAAGTGGATTATTTTATTGTATTATTTTAAACAAAGTCAAGAAAGCCAGGTTGGTGCTGTAAAAACGCTGCTTACAGGTAACACTGATCTTACAAAAAATTTTTTGCCCCCCTCCCCCTGCAAAAATTTCTGCGGACGCCCATGAGTATTTCATATCTATAATTACAACACAAAGCCTTAATTATTTTTTTTTCACAAATCGTATGTTTAGCGATTCAACTTGTTGTTAGTGATTTTTGATAAGCTTTGCAGTAATGTTGTAGCCCCATAACTTTTATTCCAATGCGCAATTTTCATGGTGCAATATTATGCACAGAATTAATTTCTTTACTTTTTCCACATTGAATTATCCCAATACATTTTGAATTGACCCAATTGATGTACAAAAGGAGCACACAACCTCAGTCTGCTTATTCTTTCCCATCTAGAACCCCAAATGAATTTGAAAAATATTTTTTCAATGTTTTTAAGTATGCACGACGATATAGTTATAGGAATAGCCATAATTTTGTAAACCAACTTTGGCAAAATTAGATATTTAATGATGGTTGCTTTACCTATTAGGGTCAATCTTCTGATTTTCCCCATATTTAAAACTGTCTTAATTTGAGCAAGGGTATTTTCAAAATTAACACGCAACACGGCTTGATTGTCTACACTTCTTTTAATAGGTATTGTAATGCCCATGTATTTAAGGTTATCATCTTCACTGAGCAATTGTAAATCTTTTTCACTTAAAGGTTTCGTTGCATTACCACGGAGAGAGCCTAAATAAAAGGCTTTTGACTTGATATAATTTACTGCAAGGCCTGATATGGAACCAAATGTAGCTAATTTTCTTGAGATTATTTCAAATTGCGACACATGCACTTCCGTCGAGAAATACTAATGCGTCATCTGCAAATAAGGACATTTTTAAACGCTTATCTCCTAGCAATATCCCAGTATCAAGCGTCTTTGAAGAATATCCAAGCGTTTTGTCCAAACGTCTTTGAAGAATAACACGTTCTCCAATTAGTTCCCGTTGTTAATCATCTTGGCATCTAATTGACTCACAGTCTATCAAGTTTAGTTGTTGTTCGAGCGACTGTTGTGGATATCTCAGTCGTTTTTGTTTGGTTTTGCAGTATGCAATTGCTTCACCTGGAATTACACATTTTAGCGTGTCCCAGCGAACATGCGCATTAGGTTGTTCAACTGGGTTTTCAACTAAATAGTTCGATATGACCTTTTCGATAAGTTTTACTTATTGGTGGTCATCCAATAATGCAACATTAAATTTCCAATATCCGTTGCCTCTGGGAGCCGATTTAAGATCTATAAACAACTCTACGGCTTTATGATCAGAGCGAACGCTTGCAAATATTTCGCTGCGCATCACCTCTAATTGTTTTGAGATCAGAAAAAAATCAAGCCGAGTCGCTGCAAATGGATTGTTTTGAACCCGCGTGAACTGCTTTTGACCAGGGTGTTTGAGTCGACATGCATCTTTAAATTCAAAAGTTTTCATATTACTGAGCACAACTTCTCGCGCTGCTTTATTGCCATGCGGAATTGTGCCGTACTTATCCAAATCATTGTCTAATACAATGTTAAAATCACCACCTAGTATAACTTTGTCATGTGCAAAGTTTAGTAAAGTAGCAAAAAGTGTTTAAAAAAAGGAAGGCGAGTCTGAGTTAGGACCATATAAATAGCAAAACATGATTGTTTCTTCATTTATCAAGGTTAAATAGTGGCCATGTTTGTCCTGTTTACTATCAAGCACTTCAAGTGCAGTTCTCAAGTTGAAAAGTATTGCCACGCCTTTAGCGTTGCTGGTACCGTGGCTCCAAAAAATTTTATTCCCCCATTCTTTTTCCCATAATTTCTGCACTTCATTGGAAGCATGTGTTTCTTGCAAAAATACTGCATGGTACGTTTTCGATTTTAAAAAAGTAAAATTTGATTTTCGTTTGACCAAATCATTTAACCCAGCCACATTTATAGAAGCAACTTTAAGAATCATATTATGGATGTGAATATGCAATACGGTGAAAAGCAATCTTAAATTCATTACATTTTTTTAACACCAATATCTATGTCGTATTCGAATTCCATCGCGCAACTGGGACAACAATATTTTCTAACCCATTCATTAATATATTGGTCACGTTATTGCATTGGCAATTGATAAACTTGTAATGACAAGAGAGATTAGCGCACGCTCTGCTCATACACTTTGGGAGTATCAAACTCGCACCTGGGCAACGCAGGTCTGAAGAAACGTCGCAGCGGTGGCGAGCCGTTGACTACACTGTGCCGATTTGCCCGGCCCGGGAGTCGAACCCCAGACCTCCCGCACCGATATCGTATTCGCTTATTAACTGAGCCAACGGCCGGTAAGTCAAATTAATATGAATTCCTCGTTAGCTCGTGCCGGTTCACGAGCAAATGGAAATCCATTTGATTGTTTATTAAATTAAATCTTCATTATACTCGCCGCCTTATGCCGAAGCGTGTAACGAGTTGCAGGGCCCATCTCTGCGGCTTAGTGCCTGGGCAACACAACTCCTAAGAAACGTCGCAGCGGTGGCGAGCCGTTGACGACATTGCGTCCTATTTGACTGGGCCAGGAATCGAACCCCAGACCTCCCGCACCAATAGCGTGCGCTTAGCAACTGAGCTCACGGGCCGGCTTTGATTGTTTGTCATTATCACATTAACGTTGAATTTGTTGCTAGATGCGAGAACTTCACCTTGCAAGTAACAAGTTTGGTGATGATGGAGCGATATGTCTGGCAACCTGTGTACACAAAATCGAAACACTGAATGTCCAGCGGTGCGATATCGGATCAAGAGGCATCGAAGCTCTGGCTCAGAGTATCAGAGAAATGAACCATCAGGTGAAAATATTAAACAATGTGAAATTGACAATATTTTTGCACGATGAAGTAAAACCGTAAAAATATAAGAATTAAATCAAAAATGCGTGAAGGTGCGTCTACCGATGCGCGACAACGCGACAGGAGACAACTTTTTATCCCATTTTGTTTAGCGATCACGCAAAAACTTTTTACATTCACTTGCATTATGATTGCTTTCGCGTTGTCGCTTGTCGCGTTTTTGTAAACGCACCGTTCGTGTACAAGGCGACATGAAATTGAGTTTAGATCATTGAGGTGCGTTTTACATGGCTAGCGACAACGCGACGATCGGTTTGCGACTGGACGACAATGAGTATTATGTAACTGTAGCAGAATTTCGTTCACTTTCTGGTGTTGTTAGTGAACAAGAAAACAAACCAACCAAGGAGCAACAAAATTGTCTCGTGCTGCGAGTTGAGTTGCCGCCGGACACGTATCGGTAAACGCTCCTCACAGTTCAAAACTATTTTCACGATTAGTAATCGACTTGATTAATTGATGGCATGAAAAAATTGGACAAGCAAAAAGCGCCGAAGTTATATTATACTAATTTGATTATTGCAGAGCAGTTGAGAGCCAAGCCAGGGCCCGGTACCAAAATTAAATCCTGGCCCCCCCCCACAAAGTGACAAAATTATAAAACAGATGATTTGCCAGAAGAGGCACTTTGTTATGCTGCAGGGATGGCGAGCCTTTTTAAGTGGTGGGTCAAATTTAAGGTCGTAACCCGAAAAAACGTGGGTTACGGATGTAATAATATCAAACAGGGGCTTAAACCAGGGGCGGATTAAGGGATCACGGGGCCCTGGGCAGTTAACGATTATGGCCAATTTTCCGCCCAAACTCGGGTGAAGAGCAAAAAATCGTTCCTCACGTTTCCAGATGTCCATTTTTCCGCCCGAAATCGGGGGTAGAGCAAAGAAAGGTCCTTACGATTGAGGGCCGTAAAACTTTCCAAACCTTAAGTAGCTCACTGAAATGTGCCAGTGGGTCACTTGATGATCCGCGGGTCAGTGGTTCGCCATCCCTGTTGTACTGTATATCGAAATCGGGTAACATCCAGAAAATGGCCAATAAAACTCTCCACTAGGTGGTGCTTACTGTTTAGCCATCCTAGTTGAAATATAAGCCTACCATTGAGCTAGTGGTAAATTTCAGCTCAGCAATCTATTTTATACCTTTAAAGACCACTGTTGATCTGCAAAAACATCGGACTATATCCAGACGCGTCACTCAACCAAAAATATTGGAGAGGCCCGAGTATTAAGTTAAACAGATATACTGATCGCAACCTTTGCAAAAGCCGTATTTAGCATCGAGTAACATTACGAAACAAGAAAAGCTGGGGAACGATATCAAAACATGTCGTGATACTCCAAATGTTTGGATAACAAACCAAAACGTATTTCGATGCCCCCATCCCCCCACCCGCTTCTTATATTTAGACATTATGCGCAATCCGTGGGTCCCTCACGATTTAGCGAAAGTGGCATAGTTCTGGGTTTGAGGGGCGAAGCTCCTAGCTGCTAAAGGTTAAGGGGTCGGCGAGTGCAGCCCCCAAACCAGAGTTGGATTTGGGACGGGCTTGTCGAGTCGGGTTCGGGCCGTGATTTTCAAAGTATTTCTGGCTTTTTGGGGACTGATATTCAGCATGTCAACGCAAAATATTTTTTATCTTTTTGTAAATGTTTTTGCTGCATTTTTTGTCTGAATCTGTAGCCCGCACTCGTTTGCAGCGTTTGTTTATTTTGCAATAATGGCATAGAGCAGCATAGAATAACCTGTATAGGCCTATATGTGTACACTTCATCATTTCGGGCCGAAATCGGGCTTTTGATTCTTTGGTCGGGTTCGAGCAGTGAGTGTCGGGTTCAGGCCAAGAAACTTCGCTTGCGTCCAACTCTGCCCCAAACACCAACGGATTTTTACGGTTTTCACGTAAAAAACACTCGTTTCAGCATATTTTCGTATCAAAAAAGGACATTCCGGTCCCTGTATTGAGTGCAGTCACTATTATAGTGTCAGACAATACAAAAATATTTTAACATCCTATGTCTACAAGCAGAAGCTTGGCTAAAATGAACGAAAGGAGGCTGTAACCAATACTAACCATTGTTGGTTTTGGCGCACTTGATGGGATGACGTGTAGGTGTGTTCTATAATCTTTACCAACGCATGCAAAATGATTTATAATTTCGAACTGCAGATCAAGAAACTTACTTTACTCCTACGTCGAAGCGGTTGATTGAAGTAAAAATCAATAAACAAAAAGTTGAATTTATTAGAAAGGCTTAGTATAAGAATTATACAAGAATTGTAGAATATAGCATAAGAATAAAAATACTAGCCTATTATATAGCCTACTATAAGAATTGTCGTGTCAAAAAGAGCGGTTAGGGTAAAAACGAAATGGCACTGGCTAACTTTTTATATTTTTTCAATTGTAAAAAGAAAACAAATCTCGAAAACTTTGGGGGCTCTGGGCCCCAATGGCACGACGGCATTGCTTTGACTATAACTGATTAAATCATAGTGGTACCGGACTACCGGTAGGGACCTATTAGGTTGATTATTCCAATCAAGAGTAAACGAGTGTTTTTGCACCGGCTATTTTGATAAAAATTATTTCGTCTTCGAAGTTTTTTTTTAGCCCCATTTTGATATCGATATGACCAGTAGAGCACGCAGGGGAGATCCTATGCGCGTGCCCCCTCAGGACTTGTTTGATGCATATCAGAACAAGCAAAGAGATGTGGTTAATGGTTACGTTTAGAAAGCAATGACACATGTAAAAGTAATAGCACCGACACTCTAGTATACCACAACGCATTATAACGTCGGAATACCTTTAAAACTTTTTTGGTCTGTAGGCGCTACATTAGGTGTGGCGCTGATTGGGAGGAAAGGGTAGTACTAGTGTGCCCGCCTCGGGTTTTTCCGAACCCGAAAATCCAGGTTTTGGAGTAATATTTGAAACCCAAAACCCGGGTATTTTTTGGTGCGAAACCCGGGTTTCACTATTTGTAATAACGTAACAATATTAATTTACAATGCTAACGTAAACGCAGCTTTTTGAAATATGTGTAATTGTAAGAGCGGACAGCAAATTGAAGAAAACCAAAGTGATGGAGCGCAAATTATTAACGAAGAGATGCAGTTGTTTGAGACTGCGAAATAGAGACCGAAGAACTTACAAACAATTTATCGTTTTCTCCTCACAAATAGATCGACTTTAGAACCAGAGCGGACATTTTCTGGTATGGGATTTTTGCTCCCAATATTAGAAACAGACCAAATGATTACACTTTGAACGCCATGATTGTAATGCGCCAATTTTATGAAAAATTAAAAATACCAATTCATTTCGTGGTATTATTTTTTAATGTTGGTGATATTTTTTAATGTTTTTACACCTGTTACGCTAAGTAATAAACTTAGTTTGAATGCGTTTTGTGATAGTTCTTATTGCGTTAAATCAAGGGTTCCTCACCTTTTGTGTGTTGTTTACCCCCTGCCAAATGAAAAAAGTATAAATTGCCCCAGTGTACTGCTACTGCTTTATCAATACTGAAAATTTAAGTTTTCTTTAGTCTTTAATTTAGAATATTTACCCCCTCAATAGGTAAATTTACCCCAGGTTGAGAACCCCTGCGTTAAACAAAGCAAAAGCACAAACTGCATTTTTTTGCTACGTATTTAAGTGAAAAGCATGAATTTTTTTGAGCAGATGAAACCCGGGAAAACCCTTTCCTCTTTTGAATTTCTGAGCGATTCAACTTTTCAGTTCGTTATGATTTGTAAACGAATTGACAAATCAAATTACATCAATTCTAAAAACATAGGCTAAACTTGAAGTGAAAATTGATATGCTTGGAGCACATTTAACAGCGTTCATCAGCAGAACAAAGTTTTATACCATGTCTTCCCTCTTTGATAAAACATGTATAATGATTTATGCTTCTCGTTGTCCCAATTCTTCAATTCATTTACTACTTTATCTCATGAATACCATGAAGTTAGGCCGGTTCATAGATGTACTTTCACGCATAAAGACCGGTTCATAGTTGTACTTTTACGTATAAGTATAAGTACTACGAAAATGCCTTAACGTAGTAAGTTTTTTTGAATTCACGACGTTAATGCCTTAAAGCCGTAAGTAAAATACTTTTATCACAACGTAATTCACTTAAAAGCAGGGTTCGGTGGTAAAAAATATTTGAAAAATAGTTGAAATGAGTTTCAACTTACCGAGTTACGTTCGTCCGATCGCGGAATTCGCATTGGTTAAGCAGTTATCTCAAAAAGAAAGTCCGAAGAATACTGGCTTGTGATTGGTCAAGTTATTTGTGACGTAGTTGAGGGGCAGGTTTGTCCGTTGAGCTATTCAATCAGCCAGCTCTAGTCTAGATATGATATAGACACTGCGTGGTATTTGCTGGTAAACGGTGCAAACCTAATAGAAAATAGTAAACTCTTCTATTTAAGCAGTGGAAAGTACAATTACCTTGTCCACATGTCCGAATTTAGTGGGCTTTAGGCTCACGGTTCTTGATTCTAGTTTCTGCATCATAATCAACTTGTTGATGTTAATACTCTCTGTAATGTTTATACTCCCTGCGTCATTCAACTTCTCTGTTGTTTTCAAAGTTTTTCACTTCTCTGATGTTTATACTCTCTGCATCATGGAACTTTTTTATACATACCCAACCCCCTGCAATTGCAGGTTCTGGCATTAAGTGCTCTTCGCTTGCTTCGCTCACAAGATTGTCGTTATGCAGCTTCGTAAGATCATCTCTGCTTGGCGGATTTGTTACAAGCAGCAGCCTAGCTTTAGCTTAATTGAAGAAGTCATAAACAAATTTATTGCGGAAAGCTTGGAAAGTACGGTTCTTGGCGAATCTGTGGTCAGAATTCGTGTTGTTGGCTTTCGCTGAGCTCTTCCGTCACTTTCTTGTCACAAAAGGGTATAATAAATCATTATGAAAATATATCGTCTATCCTGCTAGAAGTTAGTTCCAGTGGATGTAGTCCTATTACGAATATGGTTTGAGGAAATAAAATTGTTGTTTATACTGTAGTTTCTATTTGATCTTGAAAATGTTTCAATGCAAGCTTACATCAGCTCGCTCTCTAGTCTCAGCAACCGTTCCACTACAAAAATAGTTCATCCAGAATCAAAGCCGACAACGTTCAATTAAATTAAATTATGAATGATTTTTTGCCTTCTTCATATGTTTGTTCATAAATTACGATTTATTTAGGCCCAATTGCAGGTATTTAAACTTGTACCACGTCTACCTGCGCTACTACCTTGGTTCACAATTAAATGAATTCGCTCTTACTAACTATGCGCAGTTTTGCGCACAGCGGGTAATTCCGAGATGGCGGATCAGAGGCTTCAAATTGCTACACTTTTTCACGCGCGATGCGCAATCTAGTTGTAGTATTACCATGGGCGTCCGCAGAGGGGAGCAAGGGTGGACGCTTGCCCGCCCCCTGGATTTTGGATGGGCGTTATTAATTTGACTAACTACAACATACAGTTACGTCAAAATTGATTTTAGATAACTGTTTTCTGTAATACTGTAGTTGCACCATTTCTGATGATGTGAGGACGGATTAAACTAGCAAGTTACAATATTTAAGTTCAAATTTTTGTACGTTATAAATAAACAAAAAATGCAATATTGTGATTTCTTCATTTCTTATCCTCCTGTCACGAGAAAGCGACCGAATCGCTCTGCATAGAACGAATCCGTACTTGCTTACGAGTTGCCTTTGTTTCCAAGATTTCCGTTCGAGTGTCACTTCTGACTTTCAATTTGCAGCTTGCTAGATTCCACCAATAAGACATAATTATCGTCACGACGAGGTATGGGTGGAGTTGAACCATCAGCTTTTGCTCCAAACCATTGCGCCACGCTGCCGAACAAAGCTTCATTACCAGTTTATTAGTTGCTAAAGCGCGGAAAATTATGCCGTGTGTTTTTTAAGGTTTGATTTTGAGGCTGACTATTTAATTTAGTGTTTGGAATACTATTCACAGTTTTTGCTTGTGTGATCACCGACACAAAAAACAATTGATTCTCATGCTGTGGGCCCACCTTGACCGCGCTCCACGAAACTGCTTTACCGTATCGATCCCGCAGGAAAACATTGACAAAAAGCCATACGCAACAACAATCGGGTGAAAGCAAACTTTTTCCCAATTGTACTAAGATCCTTATTTGTAATCCGTGAAAATTTGCTGGCATTTTTAAAGAGGATGACAATCTTTTATTTTTTTTTGTTCAAAAAAAAATTAGCATGTAATTGCACAATATTGCATTATAGCAACGTAAACTCATCAGAGTCACCACTTGCCATTTAAATTGCACGAAATTATAATTCTATTCGCTTGTTTTGTATTAAATCTACGATGTTTGACTTTGGCCTTGCTTGTTCAATGCTTTGCTGCTGGGTTTGGCTGATTGTACCACGGATCGGTGAAGCAAAATTATTTGAAGCTGATGAAACTGTGCGAATGAGTTATGAAAACAGTCGGAATTTTGTTCACGTTTTCTGTTCCTGCATAATGGAAAGGCTTTTACACTGGCACCATGCTGGCACACGCTAACAAGTTCTTTGTACCAAATAGCAGACAGTAAGAGCATTCAATAGTTACTGATGTGTATTATGCTGCTGCGTCGGTTGGCAAAAGGCGCGATGGTTGTTGTTATTTTTTTGTTCAATGAGCAACTGTTTTCATGCAAATGTGGTGATCGTAGATAGCACCAGTTTCTAAGTGGATTATTTTATTGCATTATTTTAAGCAAAGTCAAGAAAGCCAGGCTGGTGCTGTAAAAACGCTGCTTACAGGTAACACTGATCTTACAAAAAATTTTTTGCCCCCCTCCCCCTGCAAAAATTTCTGCGGACGCCCATGAGTATTTCATATCTATAATTACAACACAAAGCCTTAATTATTTTTTTTTCACAAATCGTATGTTTAGCGATTCAACTTGTTGTTAGTGATTTTTGATAAGCTTTGCAGTAATGTTGTAGCCCTATCACTTTTATTGCAATGCGCAGGGCCGGATTAAGCACGTAGCAGAAGTAGCATTAGTTTTGCTACAATCCCCGCGTTTTTAAGGCCCTGCGTTTTTTCAAACCATAACTCAGAAAACAAAAAAACTACACTGTTTTATAAGATCCGGAAAAGTTCGGCTGAGGCTTGCTGTTCTTGAGTTTTTGCGGATTGTCAGCCTCAATTGTTCGTTAATCATAGGTCCTCTTCAAAACATGATTTATTTCTGACCGCAAATTCGTAGTGATGAACCTATGCACGGCCTGTTCGTAGCATGAAAAAAAGTAGTCAACTTCCAATTGCGCTTATGATTGCGAACGTTTTTTGGGCGTTTGATGGTGGGTAGCAGTGACTGTAAAGTGTTCGGTAGAAGTACGGCACAGCAAGAAAGCAAGTGGCAAAGTAACCAACGGTTCCTTGAACAAACATGAAAACGTAATTTCCTGTTAGTGACGTATTCGTGTTTCCGGAATTTTGATACAAACGGTATAGAGTCCAATGGTTCTCTAACTTACTTTTAAATTTTAACTTACGAACCGGCAAAATTTCCAAATAAACTTTCCGGACCGGTGGTCCTCAAAACCAACCAAAAATATCATGTTAAAACCAATTTGCCTAGACCACCAACTTGATTTTTGTTAATTGGTGTTTTTTAATAGAAATGGAAAATACGTGGCTGTTTGTTTGTTTCCATTTTATTCATTTTATTATCAAATTCTGGTAATCGCACTGATCAATTTCAGTTCAACATGTTCTCAGATTGCACATTCTACTACAACAATTTGTCGTAAATAAATTGTTATTCGTGAGCTTTCTGTCACCTCCCACAATTTTTTACAAATAAAACAAAACTAAATGAATGGCTGAGTGCATCTGCATGAACTCCTATGTCGGCTGATGAAAACAGTATTGCGCGTGCAGCCAAGTGGGTTAATAAAAAGCCCATCTTCGAATTGAGGTGTAATATTGGAATTTATTTCAGCGGGCCGGCAGAAAAGTAGACACAAACCGCTAGGGGCGTATTTAGGGGGGCGTTGTGCCATGCCCCCCCATTTTGACTTCGCATTTTAATAAAAAAAGAACAAATGTTGCTATGTGAGTGAAATATATCAGACTTGATGGGCTAAGACTGGCTGACAAATTACGATTCAGGTTCGCGCTTGAAAAATCAAGGTCCGGTCGGGTTGGGCTCAACAATTTCGACCCGTTGACAACTCTGACCTTTGTACACTTATATTGTAAAACCTTAAACAAAAAATTAAGTTTTTTACCTTAAGTTTAACCTCGCTCATCAAAACCATTAATCTCCATCAAATAAATTTCAACAGCTCAGCTGGCAGAGTGGTATGGAGCGTCTGTCTCTTGAGCTGTAGACTCGGGTTTGATTCCGAGTCGGGTCAAACCAATGACTTTAAAATTAATTTTCGCAGGTTCCCTGCTTGACGTTCAGCATTAAAGGGACAGTGTGGAGAACAAGCCGGCAAGTTTACTTGTTGTGCCGTTGGGAAAGGCACTTAGCGGGATTCCCCTATCTAGGTGTGGTAGACAGATGGCCGACAACTCTTAAGCGAGCTCGCATTGATCGCTTTCTCGTGATAGGAGGATAAATATGCAAAAAAATACAAAATAAAAATAAACTCCCAAACTCATCATTAATTAAACCCCTTTCAAATTGCAACCTACCTACCATGACTCTTTAATATCATTTGAATTATATTTTTTTATAAGTCGTTTAACAAAAATTACGTTTTGCCTCAAATTTATCCCTACGAACCAGAGCCATTAATCCCCATCAAATAAGCCCCCAAACTCCCTAATGATTTAGCAGCTTTTGGCTTATACCAGCCACTTGTCAGGTCTGGGAATTCACCTAAAATCATACTTTGTTGTAAGTCATTAACCAAAATTTCATTTTTACGTCAAATCTAACCCCACTCATTAAATCTCTCAACTTTCATTTCATAACCCCAAACCCCCGCCCATTAAGTAATCTCTTTTCTGCTTATGACCCATTACTCATGACTCTCAAAACCCTTATGAATTATACTTCCCTATAAAACGGTGAGCAAAAATTACATGCTTTGCGTTAAATCTAACCCTTTGCATCAGAGCCATTAACCCCAATGCATACGCCCAAAACTTCCTGAGAAGGCATACCGGACTAGTTATTTCAACTTTAAGCTACCGAGTAACAACGATGATATATTACCGCATTATTGTTTTCTTTCGCTTTGTTTTAGCTGCAGCTCAAGTTTTCTCCTTTTCCTTCAAACATTTAATTCATACTGAGCTCACTGCTTATGTAATGATACTAAAACTTTGCAACGCGTTTTTCCAGCTTACTGGTAAATAAGCCATTAAATGATAACTTTGGTAATTGAAAATATTTGTTAAATTCCTTAAGTAGATTTTCATGGTGCAATAATATGAACAGAAATAACTTCTTTACTTTTTCCACATTGAATTATCCCAATACATTTTGAATTAACCCAACTGATGTACAAATGGTCACTGGTCAGACCAAGTAAGTGAATGATAAAAAGTTTATCAATACATATCCAGTTTTCACACTTTCAATGCAGATAACACTTGTTTGTTTCGAAAAATTGAGGTTTAAAAGTACTGACGTAGGAATGATACAATATTATTGAAAACCGTTATGTTAATTGATTGATCAGCTAATCCAGTTGTCATTAGCTCCAGTCATGAATCGAACTCAAGGCGCAGAATAACTACAAACAGTCAATTCGTCGCTTGGCAACATTACAGAAAGCTGACGATGTTCGTCGCACAAACAGAAATGTAGCTTGGCAATGATTGGTAGAAGTAAACATGCAATTACAAAAAGTAGCCACTCTGTTTCAAATAAAATAAAAATTTGAAATTTATTCAATTAGCGAGCTATAAATGAAAATGTGGAAGGAGTGGTTTGGGCAACAACAGCTTATTCCACACTTCTTGCTTAACCGTTTCTGTTTTTTTTTCAGCTTTTCATTTTTTGGTGTAAAACGTAACGGTATACAGTTTTGTTTCAATATGTATAATTATTGCCCACTCATTTATCCAATGTTTAAATCTGCCAAGTACTGCCACGCATGAAAACTGATTAGTGTGATACAAAGATTTTGATGAGGCTCATTTGAATGCTCTAATCTACCAATTTTTTTATGAAAAATATCATTCACACGTATAAAAAATAGCTTTGTTGACGATGTAAATTGCGGTCAGATTAGAGCTTACATCTCAATCAAGCTGAACAATCTAACAATTCCATTTTTACATCGCTTTGAGTATTATCATGGCGCCATGCTGGAACAAGTTAAAAAATGCCACGTGCCGTTCTACGCACCTTCATAATTTAATCATTTCATTGCGGGCTCACAACTCTCTAACACTGCGCATTTTTACACCTGATGCCAAGGGCAGATTACCATCGGCACGCAGATGTGTAGAGGAGCTGCTTGGGTCCGTTTCCAGCGCTTGCAAACCGATATTGAATGCTCCCACTTGTGACTGTGGCGAAGAGGAACAAAGTGCAAACCTGTTATAGTTGGATGTCGATTTTGCCGTGTCCCTAATGGGCAGCGCGACATGCGAATTCTCGGTGACAAAACCTTTACGTAGCTGCTCGTAACATGCCAAATATTTAATCCGGCAAATTCGTCAAACTCGGAGTGGTAAGGAGATTAACCCTGGGTCTCAAACCGATTGGCGAAATAAAGATCTCCTCCACACGATTAAGAAAAAGATTCTGGGTTAAAGCTCGATCTGAATTTCCTCGTGAAAAGCGTTCTCTATTCCTGTGCCATTTTTCACGTCATAATTACGAGAAACCATTTTTTTGTAGTAGTAGAAGGCACTTGCAGTATATACTGTACACCCAATAACACCCAAAGCAGAAGCGCTGATAAAAAACATCTTGCGAACCAACCGAAAAATTGTGCCAGTTTGATACGCTGTTCAGATCAATCCACAATCGGAGTTTTAACCAAGTTTCTGGGACGCAATAAAATCTTGCAGTTGAACCAAGCCACGTTCACGCTGTGGCTGAACGACAAGCTGTGGTCACTTGCAAGCAGATAGAGCTACCAAACATCTAACGCAGCAGTACCAAACATTGCAAGAACGTTTAATAAAAAGTGCGGAGAGTTGCAAGCTTACTGCTCAAGTAAACTGTATTGCAGTGAGTTATTTTGCCAACGAATACTGTACCTTAAAACAATATGATTTTAATTTAGTTTGTGAAACTTGAAGTTTACATTTCGGCTTCATCAAGGCGCTGCGAGCATTGATGTGCTTTGCAATTCTATTAAGTTTGTTTTTCGATAGTAGACAACCTTTACGCTGGCTAAGCAGCGAAAGACTTAGAGGTTTAGTTGTAAATCGTGTCAAATCAAAATGGTCAAAAATCGGCATTTGTTTGAAGTTTAGGCCGCTTTCACACGAACGACACGAGTCGTACGACTTCAATTTTTGTCACGTTATTTTGAGTGCGACAGCCTTTCACACGAGCGACAGCAATCGTACGACTTTATTTCACAATGGAAGTGGAAGAAGCGGCTGCTGTGTTAGTGCTGGTCGATTTACAAAAGAATGTTACGTCATTCGGTGATTATTATGTCAGCTTGTCGCACTTGCGAGTGCGACTTCGTGTGAAAAGCGCGATTCGTTTGTGTGCTATGGTACTGTCGTACGACTAAAGTGTCGTCCAGAAAGTCGCATGTCCATGACACCCTAATTTCTGTCGGTGCGACAGGTCAACGACTCAGCCTGCGATTGCGACTCCGTGTGAAAGGCTCCATTTGATCTAATGGAAACATACTGTCGTACGACAGATGTCGTACGGCAACTGTCGTCCGTGTGAAAGGGGCCTTAGCGTTGCACTGTCGATTGCTTTTATCGCTTGAAGGCTTAGGAGGATAATTAAGGGCGTAGCAACATCTTTATGTGGTTAACAGATGACTGGCAGCATCTCAGTGAGCTAGCGCGTCCGAACACTGCTGCTTGCTTGTTGAAAATTAACTAAGTTATTTGTTTATATTTATTCATTATTCATATATACATTTTTTCAAAACTTTATTTTCTGGCTGTAACAGGGCTATGTTATAGAAATCCACGTTTTGGATTTTTAAATAAGCAGCAATCAATTGAGTCATCGTAATGTCAAACTCAAACCCAGCATACCAATTACTTCAACCAATGACATATAATAGACTTTAACTTACTTAGTTTTTCGCTGTGGTAATACAATGCGATAAATCAATCAATCTCATAAAATGAGGAAAAGCAGCTTGCGTAATTTCAATATCAAAAATTTAGCAAACATGCTGCAAATATTGGAAATTCGCATTTTTGCCAAACCCATAAAACTGCTTTGTGATTCTCGCAAGTCAAAGCCGTATCAAACCTTGCATGAAGTGACCCGAGGCTAATGTTTTATAAGGGGCTTTGTCTTCAGCAAGCCTGATTTGAGGGGTGCATTTTTCCTTGGGGCAAAATTTTGAGAAATAATTTTTTGATACAGCTTCGTTTGGAATATCTTTGGGAAACAAAAGCAGAGTTACTCATTAAGCGAAACGAAAAAGCCAAATCTTTGCTCAACATTGCTCTCATTTTTTTATCGTTTTACAAGTATTGTAGCAAGCGCAGAGCGCTATTCTGCTGTACAAAGCAAAAACGCCATATCTGCGAGATATGCGGTAGTTTTTGTGAAAATTGCGAAAAAATTATTCGATTCTGGGAGAAGGAATTATTATATTGCAAAACTGTTTTTGGGCAGAAAATTGCACATCAATCTGTGGACGTGATGACTTTTTTTTTGGTCTTTACTTGTTTTGGAGCAGAAAAATTGCACATCTGCGGACATGATGACCCTCAAAGAACCTGTCCTTCTTTTGCATAGTGAAAATATGGTAACCTTATATTTTGGACATGTCTTCTCTCTAAGTATTTTCAGTTTCCTTGAAGGTGTTAGCAGAAGCAGTTAGAGCAACGTCATCAGCGTACATGTAACGTGTGGCTTTTACTTCTGAGAAGTTCCATGTATAAATGTTGTACAAGGTAGGAGCCAATACCGAGCCTTAAGCGACACCATTTTTAGTCTGCACGTGAGCATAAACAGAAACTGCTAGATTTAACTGCAAGTGAAAAAAATGAATAAACCAAACTATGTCTTTAATCACCAAAAATCGTCGTTGTTACGACGCAAAAGTGACGTATTTGCGAAAGTCTTTTGTAATGCTTATTATAGCAGAAGTGAGTAGCATAAATCACAATACATGGTTGATAACCACATTTCAGCGCAAAACTTGACTGTTGTATTTATAACCAACCTTTTAATTTGCTTTTGCTAAAATGCAGATGCGTCGCAATTGATTTGTATAAAAATCCGCGGTTGGTGAAGGTTGGTCGTTTTTAAATTGTATTGTGACGATTTTTCAGAACAATTCCACGATTGTGATCCGTAAGTGAAAATTTGTCGTAGAGTAAGTTTGCCGAAGGTTGAAAATAGTTGGAGATGCAGAGTTTTAAAATATGTAAAATTAGACCGAGTTTTTGGAAATTCAAGCATGTCACGTCACCAAGGAGAGTTTTTCGAGGACTATCAAAAATTCGAGAAAAGTTAGTTGCAAGTACTGCGATTGTATTTTGGAGGCAGTCTCGCGCCGTAAATGAAGCATCGCTATCGTTGCATGAGGTCATGGGTTCAATTACCAGGCCAGTCAAATTGCTGTAGAAAATCTTTCAAATGAGTTGAACATTGCAAGCTAGCTAACTAGTTGCGCAGGAAAATCGTACTTAACGTTTTTCTGTAGTCGTAACTCTGTAAGTAGACTTTTTCCGTTCGCACATTGAGACACTGCGTTGGTTTAATAACTGTGCTATTATTTTTTCGTTTTGTTTGCTGGTTTTTTGTTTGCCATCTGTGTTTAACTCATACTTAGGTTAATGATAGTACACTAATAATTTAATAGTACACAAGAGGTGAGTTTCCGGAGCTCAGTGTACCACCACTCGACCAATCCCATGTACTATCATTGTATTAAATAATCTGTTGATGTATCGTCAAGCCCTTGACTTGCGCCAGCTGCTTGTTTCAGTAATGTCGCGACAAGAAGCATGTTAACACAAAAACCCTTGGCTTATCACTTTCGTATCTTATTGTTCTTCGATTTATGAAGCCAACTGTGTTAATTTTACGGCATATAGCATGATGCATCAGCTCGTCTTCAACTTCTACTCCATTCAGTTTGAATGTTAGAAAAAACTCTTGCTGCTGTCCAAATTACTTTGATTCATGCTTCATCACAATTTGCTATAAATCTGTTACTATAATAGAGCGGAACATGAAGTCGAGCATATTAGCTTATTTTACTTTGACTTTTAGTTCTTTAGGATCTGTAAATTAATTAACAAATTAAATTACGTTAATTTCAAAAATATTGTGAAATAGAAATCGATAAATTTACAGCACATTTCATAGCGTTCATCAGCAGAACGAAATTTTTGTACCATGTCTTCTCTCTTTGATGAAAACAAACAATGAATTATGCTATTTGTAGTCCCAATTCTCCAATTCATTTGCTACTTCTTTTCATAAACGTCATGAATTTTATGACTTGAACCACAAATCTATATTCCTATTCGCACAAATTGTAGGCCTATGTGTGGTGACATAACTTGTTGTCAGTGATTTTTGATAAGTTTTGCAGTTGTAGCCCTATTACTTCTATTGCAACGCGCAGGCCTGGATTAACCACATAACAATAGTAGCATTTGCTACAAGCCCTGCGTTTTTTCGAACCATAATTCAGACAACAGAAAAACTACACTGTTTTATAAGATCCGGAAAAGTTCGGCCGAGGCTTGCTGTTCTTGAGTTTTTGCGGATTGTCAGCCTCAATTGTTTGTAACCCAGATAGGCCTTCATAATTTACTTCTGACCGCAAAATTAGTAGTAGCCTTCAGCATGGCCACTCAATTGCGCGCTCCAAGTCCGCGGGTCAATATTCCTAAGCGCTAAGCCGCAAAAATTCCTCCCACCATTCGTTATAGTCTACGCTTCGGCGTAATACCCCAGTATAATGAAGATTTGATTTTATTCAACACCACATTTTATACCGTGTCAAATAAGCGACTGCAGGCACTTTTCATTCAGTGTAGTATTTCAATGAAATAATAGATCGCATTGGAAGGTAGCAAGGAAAAAGATAACGATAAATCCGATGGAGAGCGTCGGCGTTTATCGTGTTTTACGGGAGTGTGAAAATTTACAAATTCAGCACGCAAACGAAAATGAGGAAAGCTAAGAAAATGGAAAATGAAGTCAGCAAGAGAAAAGTGGAGAAAGTTCAGCTAAGAGAAGTGCTTTTGGTAAATTCTAAATTGTTAAAAAGAAAAAAGTGCGATGTTTCTCAATAAAGACTGGATTGAACCCAGGTCATCACAGCACATTCTGAAAAGCAACTAACTGTGATGAAAAAATAAGAAATCGTTTTATTTTTCAAAATCAAATCTTACTCTCCTCATGGTATTAGGCTACGCCGAAGCGTGAAACCAGCGCATGTGGCGGGGCCCATCTCTGCGTCGTAGCGCCTATAGGCAACACACTTTTGAATCTGAAGAAACATTGCAGGGGTAGCAGGCCGTTAGCAACAGTTCCCCTGTCCACTTGTCCAGTTTAAACGGTTCAAAAAGCCCACGGATTTTCTGCATCACAATTCAATGTTTGACGTCATAATCATTTGTTTTATTTATGACATCAACAGATTAACTATGAATCAAAAATTGGTATATTTTTTAACTTAGCATGCGGATAAGGTAGCTATACCCGATTTGGCAGGCCCGGGAATTGAACCCTAAACCCCCAGCGCCGATAGCTTTGTCTTTAATAGCTCAGCTTACCGGCTGGTATCGTTTTTTTTTTTTTTTTTGCCGGAATCAAACCAGCTTTTAATTATTTTTTCTGGACCTTTGCAAATAAGAAAGATTTCTGACTGGACTGACTTTGACTATAGTTGAATAGCCCCGCTATACGATATCAATGGAAGAAACAATACCGGTAATTTTATCAGCTTAAAGTGCGATCAGAGTAACGGAGACGTTGAGACCTTGTGCAGGTTTGTTTTATCACAGTGATTTTATCATGACTTATGAGTTCTATGACGTTTCAGTTAGTGTGACTGCAGCATGACAGAATCAACGACAAATATCGAAACGAGTAAAAAGCAATCTACTTAGCAGGGCTTCGAACTTGAACTCGAAAGAACTCGAAGTTTTTTTTCTAAACTCGAACTCGAAAACAGTCTAAGCTGAGAATTCGAACTTAAACTCGAACTCGTAAATAATCCGAGCTGAGAACTTGAATTTGAACTCAAAAATATTTAATTCAATTATCCCTTGTTTTTACTCAAAACGACTTGCGCCATGCTCAAGATAATCACTTTTTTTTTGAACTCGAAAAAACTTGACAAACTTTCCCTGGACTCCAACTTGAACTCGAAAAAATGAAAATGCTGAACTCGAACCTGAACTGGTAAAATAAGCTGAATTCGAACTTAAACTCGATAAAAAAATCGATCGAGTTCGCAGCCCTGCTACTAAGAGAGGTTGTCAGCGTGTTGCGTTTGATTGCTCGAAAAGGTGGCCTAGTACTAGAAAGAGATCTAGAACCCCTAGCGAAGGAAGCGAAAACGAAGAAAGTTCCAGAAAAAAGTTATGTCCCAGATCATTTCATAAGCGAGAATATCTGAGATATTGTATGGTGTATAGGCCTACAAACAATCGAACCAATACTAATTGAAACATATTCGAATTAGAGACGTTTCGGTTAAAATGCGCTAACCATTTTCAATCTTATGAATAATTTTGATAAGATAAAAATAATAAGGTTGAAAATGGTTGGCGCATTTTAACCGAAACGTCTTTAATTCAAATATTTTCGATTTGTATTGGCTGTATTGTTTGTAATAAAGATTTTCCACAAGTTCTATTTACTTCGCTCACAAGATTGTCGTTATGCAGCTTCGTAAGATCATCTCTGCTTGGCGGATTTGTAACAAGCAGCAGCCTAGTTTTTTGCTTAATTGAAGAAGCAATAAACAAATTTATTGCGGAAAGCTTGGACAGTACGGTTCTTGGCCAATCTGTGGTCAAAATTCGTGTTGTTGGCCTACGCAGAGCTCTTCCGTCACTTTCTTCTCTCGAAAGGGTATAAGAAATCATCATGAAAATATATCGTCTATCCTGCTAGAAGTTAGTTCCAGTGGTTGTAATTCTATTACGAAGATGGTTTGCAGCAATAAAATTGTTGTTTATACTGTAGTTTCTATTTGATTTTGAAAATGTTTGAATACAAGCTTACATCAGCTCACTCTCTAGTCTCTACAACCGTTCTACTACAAAAATAGTTCATTCAGAATCAAAGCCGACAACGCTAAATTAAATTAAATTATGAATGATTTTTTGCCCTTTTTACAATTTTGTTCATCAATTACGATTTATTTAGGCGAAATTGCAGGTATTTAAATTTGTACCGCGTCTACCTGCGCTACACACTGGTTTACAATTAATGTATTCGCAATTACCAACCAGTAGCTATACGCAGTTTTGCGCAGAGCGGGTAATTCCAAGATGACAGATCAAAGGCTTCAAATTGCTACACTTTTTTCTCTCGCCATGCGCAATCTAGTTGTAATATTCCATACCTATGATTATAACACAAAGTCTTAATTATTCCTATTCTCACAAATCGAATGATTAGCGATTCAACTTGCTGTTAGTGATTTTTGATAAGTTTTGCAGTTGTAGCCCTATTACTTCTATTGCTAGACCGACAGCCAGACTACAGACAGACTATGCTATTGCAGTTGTAGCCCTATTACTTCTATTAAATTTTAAGTTACAGACCGGCAAGATTTTAAAATAAATTTTGTGGATCGGTGGTCCTCAAAACCAACCAAAATTATCATGTTAAAACCCATTTACCAACACCACCTACTTGATTTTCATTAAATGGTGTTTTTTGAAAGAAATGGAAAGTACTTGCCAGTGTGTTCATTTCCATTTTATTATCAAACTCCAGTAATCGCACTGTTGAATTTCAGTTCAACTTATTCTTCGATTTCACATTCTACTGCTACAATTTGTAGTAAATGAATTGTTATGCGTAAGCCTTCTGTCACCTCTCGCGATTTTTCACAAATAAAACAAAACTAAATGAATGGCTGAGTGCATTTGCATCAACTGGTATGCTGGTTGATAAAAAAAGTATTGCGTGCGCGGCCAAGGGGTTAATAAAAAGCCCACCTTCAAATTGAAGAATAATATTGGAGTTCATTTAGGCCAGGGGTGACGAACCTATTTGCTGTCGCGGGCCACTTTGTTACTTACCAATAAGCAAGCGGGCCGCATAACTTTTTAGTCATGAACAGTGGCGTAGCGAGAAATTTTAAAAGGGGGAAGCCATAATTTCCATATTTCTTTAAAACGTTTTTTTTTTCGGCAGAACAAACTTGAAAATGATTGAGAAACAAGAAAAGCTCTTGGAGGGTCCGGTGGCATGCTCTCTCGGAAAATTTTTGAAAATTTACATGCTGTAATGGCTATTTGTAGTGCTTTTTGAATAATCCTCAGGCAAATTTTGTTTAAATTTTTTGACCCTGAGTCTGAGTGCTTTGCCAAATATGATGCATTTGGCGCGCACATTTTCGATCATGCGTGCTTAAGGCGTAAGGCTTATCGCTCTCGAAGAGGTTCGAAGTTATGGAAAAATTGTATACATCAAAAACTATTTTGAAAATGGCTGGTGGGAGGATGCATACCTCTCATTCTAACCCTTGGATTAGCCCCTGGCCATAACCTACAGAAACCATCAAAAGAGTCTAGCATGCTTCAGTCACTTGGCACCAGTAGTTTTGTTCTTTTTTACTAAAAGGCAGAATCAAAAAGGGGAAAGAATGGCACAATGGCCCCCCTCTGAATACGCTCCTGGTCATAAACATATCGGTCCAATCTTTTTGAAATACTCTTTTTTCATCTACAGTATTTCGTTTTTTCGCTGAAGACATCGGTGAAGACAAGCGACTAATTAAATATTGATTAAAAAACAGAATAACAAATACCCTAACAAAGCTGCAGTAAAATTTGCATATGATAAATGGTACTGCCACCTCACCAAGTCATTTCCAAAAACTCACATAATTCCTACGACTGTAAGGCAAGCTAAGCTCTCACTCGAATTACGCGTAAACTGCTGCACTATGCTGAAGCTGCAACGGACTCGAGTTATGTTATTATTATTTCATAACAATGGATGAACTGCTGAATCCTGAAACAGATGACTTGTATTGAGCGTTTATATAATTACTGTGTGATACGCGCGTGATTAAATCAGGGGCTCAGCTTTTGGTATCGCATCGCAAAGATTAGACGGGAAAAAAAATGTTTAAAAGTACTGGTCTCGCCAAAATGTTCGCGGGCCGCATGTTCGTCACCTCTGATTTAGGCGGACCGGCAGAAAAGTAGACACGAACCGCTAGGGGCATATTTAGGGGGGTATTGTGTCATGTCCCCTATTTGACTTTGCATTTAAGTAAAAAAAGAAACAAATGTTGCAACGTGAGTGAAATATATCAGACTTGGGATGGATTTGCAGTATATGCTTCCCCCTTCCCTGGGTTCCCCCTTTTAAAATTTCTCTTTACACCACTGCGGACCGCTGTCGGTACGCGGAGAGAACCCCTACGGTTTACACTGCAACAGCGAAAAATTGTTTTTAGTTGTTTTTTGCTGTGCCGAGCGTGACCTTGTTCTTTCTTGAATTTTCAGAAAAATTGAGCCTCGTGTTTTTGTGAAACTGCTCTTGTGAAAAAATAAAAGTTTTATTTACTGCACAGAGGCTATGCTTCGTCCATGGTCAATAGTGAAATTTTGACAATGGGATGAGTAGACGTAATATCTTCAAGTGATCAAAAATCTTCTCAATTATTTTGGCTGCATGTTTTTTATTGAAGCTAGTAAGAAGTTCAAAGCGTTATGCTCCGAAATTTAGGGATGTATCTTAATAATAAAGTCTGACGAGAGGAATATACACCAACTATGGTTAAATATAAGAATTATTGCTGGAAGCATCATCATCAAAATAAGACGCTTTGTGCCTCTGCCTGTGTTGAGGAACGAGTATTTTTCGGGGACATTCCACTGCCAAGTATATTAACAAAGTTTAAGTTGATCAAAATTATTTTGTTAAGATTATTCAAAACGAAACTCACTCCTCTGTAATAAAAATTAAACTTGCTAAATTTAAACCACATCTGTAAATTAGAAATTCTAAAATTTAAGGGTCAATATCGGAACAACTCTCTATCGAATTGTTTTAATGATTTTTTGCATTGCCTTCAAAATTGCATTTCTATCCAAAGAGATTTGCTGGTGGTGATAATTATTTTATAGCACGAAATGACAAATCAAATTCGCGTCGCTCGATCCGCTGTGAAAGAACCAGCAATTTGGAAGGAACTACCTGCTAAAATTAAAACTCTGCACGTAATAATGGGAATGATTTCATAAAAGGTGTGAAGGAATTTCTTCACGCAAATCGGAAATCAGTCTATATACTGTGTGTACTGTTTAATTATATACTGTACTGCATATGCAATGCATACGGCTACTTAAAATTGTAGCGACGCTATTTCCATTTCACTGTGATCTTGATGCCGATATAAATCTCTCTGATTGTGACATTAATTTAATGTTTATTTAAACTTTTATCTTATATTATAAGTGAACTGTGAAAAGCTGCACACTCGACAATCACGCCAGTTCCTCCTGAATTTGGTACAAGGTCATTTCGTTGCCTCTCACAGGATGGACGACGCTGTATTTGATTGTAAACTCTACTCCTGATAATTATTGTTGTCGTCTTTCCAAACAAAAATAAATTCAATCTCTCTGGATGAATGGGTCCTCCAGCCGGACCTCCAAAACTTACGGGCCTTAAAGAAATAATGCTACGGGTCACGCACCATTTTAATCCAGCTCTGGCTACAAATGTTTCCTTTTGAGATTTTTTATTTATGTAAAAATTGCTGAGTCAATGCCCTAACAAAAGTCATTTCATCACATTGAACCTCAATGTTTTTAATAAAATTTAACCAAAAATCCAAATTTCAATTTACGTTGTCACGTAAAAACTTGACAAAATGACATGATTTAAAAGTGATGTTTCCGTTATTCACTTTTATTTATAGTATAGCCTAATCGCTATTGTTAATAAAACACTTTTGCTTGACAAGAAAACAATGTTAAACTAAGAAACACAATTTTTTACACAAACGTGAACTCATTTGACTTGTTGCAAGTTTGTTTCAACATTTTAAAGTTTGACTTTTTAATCACAGATGGAGGAACTTGATCTCAAATCGAATAACTTCGGTGACCAAGGCGCAAAACACTTGAAAAGTTGTTTGCATAACATAAAGAAACTTTACGTGGAGGGTTGCAACATTTCCGATCATGTTAAACTTTCTCTTGTCTCCAACTCAGCAGGATGTAAAGTGATTATTTGAGTAGGCCTACCAGTGGTAAATACTGCACAACACTTCATTATAAAAGTGTGAAGATGAATCTTAGTCATTCCGCTACCTTTTTTTCTTGTCTTTTTTATTGACGCTATTATAAACATCCTTTTTATTAGCTTTTTGTGTTGATGGTTAATTATGTTATTTTTATTTTTTGTATAAACTACTTGCTCTAATTACAAATCTGTCAATAAACTGGCAGTCCGTTCCGTCACCTTGTTTTTCTTGTCTTTTCTATCGACGTTATTATAGCCCAAGCATCATTTTTAATAGCTTTTTGTGTTGATGCTTAATTATGTTATCTTTTTTTTTTGTATAAACTACTTGCTCTATTTACAAGTCTCTCAATAGACAGGGCCACCATGGTGGGAAACTGCATGGACCCACTGAAGATGTTTGTCCATTTTGAAAGAGTCACGGATGTTAAATAACGAGCTCACCTTAGATTTGTATTGCTTGCCTTCTTCATCATAATTTTTTGTGTGTTGTGACAATAAAAAATGTAACCAAACTATCTCGAGTCTTGTAATGACGCAGCACCCATATCTTTTGACAGTCAATATGACGTGACACAAGGCGCCACAACCTTTAAAACGAATAGCGCTTCGTGTTCATGAAGTTGGCCGAAAGGCCGGTGCGATTCTAGAACGAGTCAATCTTAAGACTCAATATTTTGTATCAGTAGTAGCAGCTTTCTTCATTATCGTTAAACATTAAGGTGCGAAAGAAGTCGAAAAATTGGCTTGTCGTACATTCGGTAAAGCATTAGCTTGGTTTTTCCGCTTTTGAGAGGTAGACTGATGGCCGGCCACTCCCTAGCCAGCTTGCTGCAACTTATCTTGATAAGAAAATGTAAATACAATTAAAATCAAATCAAATCTTCATTATACTCGCCGTATCACGCCGAAGCGTGCAACGAGTTGCGGGGCCCATCTCCGCGGCTTAGCGCCTGGGCAACACAGCTCCGAAGAAACGTCGCAACGGTGGCGAGTCGTTGGCGACACTGTGTCGATTTGACCGGTCCGGGAATCGAACCCCAGACCTACCGCACCGATAGCGTGCGCTTAACAACTGAGCTAACAGCCAATTATATAAATAAGAGGAATTACCACCATTCAGAAATGTAACCAGGAAATGACTGAAACCTTCCATTTAGCTTTGCAGTAACTTTTAATAAATCAGCAGAATTATGCGAAAACGTTTATAACACTTCGTCAGCTAAATAAAACCCTGGTCTACTGCTCTCTCCAATATAAAAATATGCGAACATCTCACAGAACTTTGAGCCTAGTTTTGTGTTTGACTTACTCGCAATAACATCTACTTCCTGGAACTCTGACCTCATTAAAAATTTCATTCTCGACGTCAATCCCACAGTATTTTGAGCAATAGCTCCATCCCAGCTTATATTTTTTTCTGTTCTTCCGTTTTCCAAGCGAGATTGAAATTAAGAATTTTAGGTTTAATCAACAAGAACGATATCAACATTGTTCAAGAACTGAGCTCGATTCACGGCTCCTACAATCAAGCGACCACAAAGTTTGAACTCGCTGATATTAACTTGCTTTATTTGAGCCTCTGCTAAATTTTATCACTTCTGTCTTCGTCAAAGTTCAAAATATAAATGCAAAGTGGGATTGCGAATCCTCCACGCACAGCAAATAATATTGCATTAACAAGAACTGGACACAGCTCCAATTTCATTATCAACTCCCAATGTTTGTTTTAAGTTGGAACGTTGTTTCTCAAGATTATAACATGTATTTTCTTTTTTAAGCCACACCAAGTAGCAGCTTAGGTTTTTATATTAGTGAATTCCTTGCATCATGGAAGATGTCGTAGTTGAGCATCGAACCCACGAAGTCAGTTCCGGAGCCTAATGCGCCTACCACTAGACCAACTCCATGTGCAAGATCGATTTATTGCCAACTTAGATTTATTGCCGAAACTTTCACTTTTTGCCGCCCAGCGGAGGCAAAATGAAGCACTCCCAAATTTGCTGAAATGTTGCACGTTTTATTAGTATCATTTTTTTTGCTTTTATGTTACTTTGCATCAGTAGATATTCAGAATTTAAAAAACTCAGTAACTTTTTACACGTTGTTTTAATGCTATTTCATGCTGCAAAAACAGTAACTTCATAACTGGTTCGCAAATTTGCCAAGTTTCGCTTCTTCCCGCCATTCATATTTCATAAAGGTACCGGTAATTGAAATATCTTTGTACGATTAAAAACTTAAACTTCAAAAACAAAAGTCGTATTTATTCGGCAATTCAATGAATTGATTTCTTTAAAGCCTGTAGCTGTAGAACATTTAATCAAAATTTCAAGCTCGCACATTGCTTAACCAAAAGTTTTGTATCAGCTCGGCTCAGCGCTTTGTCTTTGCACGGTGTTGCATTCACTGCTACTTGGGGGACATATTCTATTACAGTCCAGAAGTGTCAAACTCGCAAAAACCGCATGCGGCCTTGGGAGCAGTACCAATGCGGCTCTCAAGCATCCATCAATAATATTGTCATATTTTGTCAGGATTTTATTTAAAACAGCAAAGCATTTTAGACAGACAAGTGATCAAAAACTTAAGTAACCCAATGATCATTCATCAAATTACAAAAAAGCTGTTTTTCAAATATTATTTTTTATGTTTTGGTAAAACACATTTCTAATTCAAACAGTTCTTGGCGAGCACAAAAATAAAATCCTTGTAACAGCTTGGTTTAAGTTTAAATTGTGCAAATGTGCAACTATAGCAACTTATCAATCATCATCACTTCGTGTATTAGTGTATCGCATAAAATTTATCAAAATTGAGGGACTCTTACTTCAAAAAAGCTTAATATTGTTTATGTTCAAGTTATCGGATTCCGCTGGCAGTTTCTGCCACCTGCTTATTAGTGGATAGAGGAGGTAAAGGTTTTATTGCGGTACTGTACGAATAGTAGCAAAATTTTATAAGTGGTTTAGCAAAAATGAGCAAACTTGTAAGCAGTGATGGAGTCGAGTACTCAACTACTGAGTACCAGTATGAGTACCGCAAAAAACTTCGAGCACAAGTACAAGTACTGATATTGAAAAATGCACTCGAGTACGAGTACCGTAAAATAGTTCAAATACGAGTGCGAGTAGGCCTACTTTTACAAAATTTAGCAAAAGAGCAATTTTTAAGTTGTAACAGCTCAAAATTTGTCGCAAAAACACAAACGAATACGCTTTTTCAATGTTTGGGATGTTGAGAAGGCGCATCAATTTATTTACGGGTTTTATTGGCTGTAGTTTGCTATCGAAAGTTCATCTTGTTTGTTAGTTTGTTACTTCTAGCAAGAGCCAAATGTACTCGTGTACTCGGCGATTTTTTGCGATTTTTCCGACCTGCTTAATTTTATTGGGGGGGTAGCTCGTACAAATGGCACAAATTTTTTTGATCTTTTATCCCGCATTTCGATAACCGCAACGTGGCGCATTCAGTTTCATATTTCAAACGTCTTTGTAATGACGATAAGGACAGCACATGGAGTTGGCCGAGTGGTTGGTGCATTGGGCTCCGAAGCAGGCTTCTCGGGTTCGATGCTCAACTAGGTCATCTCCATGATGCATGTACTTCACTACCACGAAAACCCTAAGCTGCAATTAAGTGGCTTGAAGTAAAAAAAAAAAAAAAATGACGATAAGGACAGCACATGGAGTTGGCCGGGTGGTTGGTGCATTGGGCTCCGAAGCTGGCTTCGCGGGTTCGATGCTCAACTAGGTCATCTTCCATGATACATATACTTAACTCACATAAAAAATTAAGCTGCAATTGTATGGCTTAAAAAAAAAATGACGATAAGGGGACTAATGAATACCAGTGGAATGCCCCAGCGGTAAGACCTTCGGCTTTTGATCGTATGGTGAGAATTCGGTGCTCACTGCCTTTGCTGCGTCCACATACTTCTGCTTATGTTTAAAATTTTGTCCTGTGTTGGTTCATCTGTGTTACGTGCGTTAGTCCCACTTTTTAAGAATAGTGATAAAAAATTACGATAATGAAATAACGATAAAAAAGTCTGTGCTTTAACAATTTTCTTCTCTGCGTTGTTGCATTGCTTTTGATATTTTATATTTGACGGTTGCTGACAAACAGCGAATTAAGAAAAACAAAAAGTATCTAAAGATGCTTAGGTTCGACTCCTAAATCAATTTAAATTTAATCGACTCCTACTCACAACACCTCTTTTCTCGTTATTTCAACACTCAACTTTAAAAAAATATAGCTACTGTAGTTCTAAAAGTAAAAATGAGAACAGAACTTAAATGAAATTTAAATTGTCGTATGTAGCAATTCTTCCCTACTCTTACATTTCACCTCGTCTCACATAAATCTCACCTTTGTAATTTAATTTACTCAGTCATCAGGGCTGTAAAAATTCCTCAAAAAAGATAATTAATAACAATCACAATTTCTTGGCCTAAAAAGTAACTAATTACAGAGTAAAATTGCTTCATTGATAAAGTAACTAATTCCAATTACAAAATTACGCGAGGAAAAAATTTTAAATCACTAATTGCAAATTCCTTTGCTATGGAAAGTAACTATTTTACTTGTAGCTATACAGTGTTTTGCTTAAAAATAGATAGTGACAATAAACATGCATATCTACGATAACTTTCGGACATTTTGGCATGATTATTGACGGGCAAATTTTGATAGGCGTGAGTATTGACAAATGCCAATAGAAGCCGAAAACAAGCCCGTGCATGATAAGATCTTGTCCCTGTGAAAATTAAACTTTGTGTTTTGTTGAAGCTGATCAAAAAACAAAGTTTCAAAAAAAAAAAAACAAGGAATTTGTAATTTCAATTAAACTAAAATTGCACTCGTTCCTCACAAATTGTAATTAAATCCGAATTACCATTACTTAGAAAAAATGGAATTAATTACCACCTAAAATTACAGCAAATATAACGAGTACATGTAACGCGTTACTCACAGCCCTGTCAGTCATGGGTAGCACTGATTACCTCCGACAACCGAGTGATGATTACTTCACAAACCAAATTATGCCCAGACCACTTTGACTTAGATACTGTACTACCAAGTGCCAAGTGTTTGTATTTTAGTGGTCTAGCTAGCCATTAGCCAATACTTTCCTGTCCTACTGCTATTATAAAAAAAAATCAAGCACAAGCTGAATAGGTGTCGGAAACAGGGGATGGGGAACCGTGGGGGCCCTGGCCCCTTTTTTCAGGGGAGTGGGCCCTGGGGGGCTACAATATTGCCTCTGCATGACTGCATTTACAATTTAACTCGTCTACCATCGAAATTAAAACCCAGGACAGAGCTTAAATTCAGAGATATCTTCTTTAAAATTTTGTTTGTGGGGTGGGGGAACTATAAGCGTAACCAGGATTTTCAATTGGAGGGACTAAAGTTTACCAAATCTTACCCTACAGCAGAAACGGATCCAGAATATTTTGGTGGGAGAATGTAGATTTCAATTACTGTAGGTTGAGTGTTAACTAAATACAAAGACGTCAGACGTTTAGACCCGGAGTAGGGCGTCTACGTTTCATGTCAGAGGCGTATTCAAAGTTTTTTAGGGAAGGCACCAAGATGTGACATCTTTTATAAGCGTATATATTTTCCGGCGGAGTAAATTTTAAGCAAATTAAGGAAAACACCCTCTTCTATGGATTGCCACTTTAACGTGGTGGGAAGGTTTGAGTTTTCAATGATCCTTAGAGCAACGCCGTCGGTAGTGTTTAATCACTTCCATCAGGGTCACCCATGGCGGTAAGGTCGAAGTAGAGAAACAGACCAAGTAGCAATCCAATGCTGTAGCTAAATGGAAAGTTGTAATAACAATATTCATGCTGCATCGGACGGCGCGCAGGATAAAAAGGTCCGCGTTTGAGTTTTAAGCAGAAGGACTCGTTCAAAAAATAAGCTACAATCTCCCCCACACGCTGACCGTCACCGGAAACCCACCAACGCAGTCGCTAAGCGTTTGGGGAGGCAAATGGGGGCAGCGCACAGAAAACGTACTCGAGTTGGACCAAACTGCCGGGATCTAGCTATCGGGAACTGGAACGTTTCGTCACTGACAGGAAAAGAGCAGGAGCTTGTATGCGAAGCCCAACAGTATCGCCTTGATGTTGTGGGAATTTCATCAACAAAGCGCCGGGGTTCTGGAACTGTCGAGTTGAACGGTGGGTGAAAAATTTTCTACTTAGGTGTTGATGCAGCAATGTCTGCTCAAGCTGTCTTCTAAAGCTAAGGCTGCAGGAGCGATCTCTGTGTATATTGCAGGTGTACGCACCTAACATAGAATCACAGTACGAAGCCTTTCTGGAGGAAGTTGAGGTTGCATTGGGAAAAGCAACTTCATCAGAATCCCTTGTCCTTTTGGGCGATTTCAATGCACATGTGGGCATCGACAACGCAACCTGGAAAGGTGTTATTGGGCAACATGGTGACCCTGACATTAACAAGAACGGAAGGTGTTTATTGCAGTTCTGTGCCACCAATGGGCTGTGCATAATGAACACATTTTTTCAGCACAAAAGAATTCATAAGTACTCCTGGTACAGAGACTCTCTGGGACAACGTTCCCTGATTGATTTTTGTATCGTTTCGGCGGACTTGTTTTCTACCGTAACTGATGTTCGTGTTAAGAAGGCATACCGGACTAGTTATTTGAACTTTGAACTACCGAGTAACAACGATGATATATTACCGCATTTTTGTTTTCTTTCGCTGTGTTTTAGCTGCAGCTCAAGTTTTCTCTTTTTCCTTCAAACATTCAACTCATACTGAGTTCACTGCTTATGTAATAATACTAAAACTTTGCAACGCGTTTTTCCAGCTTACCGGTAAATAAGCCATTAAATGATAACTTTGGTAATTGGAATTGTTTGTTAAATTCCTTAAATAGATTTTCATGGTGCAATAACATGCACAGAATTCATTTCTTTACTTTTTCCACATTGAATTATCCCAATACATTTTGAATTAACCCAACTGATGTACAAATGGTCACTGATCAAACCAAGTAAGTGAATGATAAAAAGTTTGTCAATATAGATCCAGTTTTCACACTTTCAATGCAGATAATACTTGTTTGTTTCGAAAAATTGAGGTTTAAAAGCACTGACGTAGGAATGATACAATATTATTGAAAACCGTTATGTTAATTGATTGATCAGCTAATCCAGTTGTCATTAGCTCCAGTCATGAATCGAACTCAAGGCGCAGAATAACCACAAACAGTCAATTCGTGGCTTGGCAACATTACAGAAAGCTGACGATGTTTGTCGCACAAACAGAAATGTAGCTTGGCAATGATTGGTAGAAGTAAACATGCAATTACAAAAAGTAGCCACTCTGTTTCAAGTAAAATAAAAATTCACAATCTATTCAATCAGCGAGCTATAAATGAAAATGTGGAAGAAGTTGTTTGGGCAACAACAGCTTCTTCCACACTTCTTGCTTAACCGTTTCTGTTTTTTTTTCAGCTTTTCATGTTTTGGTGTAAAACGTAACGGTATACAATTTTGTTTCAATATGTATAATTATTGCCCACTCATTTATCCAATGTTTAAATCTGCCAAGTACTGCCACGCATGAAAACTGATTAGTGTGATACAAAGATTTTGATGAGGCTCATTCGAATGCTCTAATTTACCAACTTTTTTATAAAAAATATTATTCACACGTATAAAAAATAGCTTTGTTGACGATGTAAATTGCGGTCAGATTAGAGCTTACATCTCAATCAAGCTGAACAATCTAACGATTCCTTTATTCACATCACTTTGAGTATTATCATGGCGCCATGCTGGCACAAATTAAAAAATGCCACGTGCCGTTGTACGCATCTTTATAATTTAATCATTTCATTGCGGGCTCACAACTCTCTAACACTGCGCATTTTTACACCTGATGCCAAGGGCAGATTACCATCGGCACGCAGATGTGTAGAGGAGCTGCTTGGGTCCGTTTCCAGCGCTTGCAAACCGGTATTGAATGCTCCCACTTGTGACTGTGGCGAAGAGGAACAAAGTGCAAACCTGTTATAGTTGGATGTCGATTTTGCCGTGTCCCTAATGGGCAGCGCGACGTGCAATATCTCGGTGACAAAACCTTTACGTAGCTGCTCGTAACATGCCAAATATTTAATCCGGCAAATTCGTCAAGACTCGGAGTGGTAAGGAGATTAACCCTGGGTCTCAAAACGATCGGCGAAATAAAGATCTCCTCCACACGATTAAGAAAAAGATTCTGGGTTAAAGCTCGATCTGAATTTCCTCCTGAAAAGCGTTCTCTATTCTTGTGCCATTTTTCACGTCATAATTACGAGAAACCATTTTTTTGTAATGAAATAAGAGGAGCCGATGTAAGCCTATATATATGAAAATACAACTGGATAAATGGTAGGCCTTGAAGACCTACTAAATAAACGCTGTAAAAACCAATTCTACGACTAGTTTCGCGGTTTGACCGCTCATCAGGTAGACTAGTCGTAGAATAGGAAACCGCGAAACTAGTTGTAGAATTGGTTTTTACAGCGTTTATTTAGTAGGTCTTCAAAGCCTACCATTTATCCAGTTGTATTTTTATTTTTTTGTAGTAGTAGAAGGCACTGGCAGTATATACTGTACACCCAATAACACTCAAAGCAAAAGCGCTGATAAAAAAAAACATCTTGCGAACCAACCAAAAAATTGTGCCAGTTTGATGCGCTGTTCAGATCAATCCACAATCGGAATTTTATCGAAGTTTCTGGGGCGCAATAAAACCTTGCAGTTGAACCAAGCCACGTTCACGCTGTGGCTGAACGACAAGCTGCGGTCACTTGCAAACAGATAGAGCTACCAAACATCTAACGCAGCAGTACCAAACATTGCAAGGACGTTTAATAAAAAGTGCGGAGAGTTGCAAGCTTACTGCTCAAGTAAACTGTATTGCAGTGAGTTATTTTGCCAACGAATACTGTACCTTGGAACAATGAATATGATTTTAATTCAGTTTTTTGGTAAAACTTGAAGTTTACATTTTGGCTTCATCAAGGCGCTGCGAGTATTGGTGTGCTTTGCAATTCTATTAAGTTTGTTTTTCCATAGTAGACAACCTTTACGCTGGCTAAGCAGCGAAAGACTTAGAGGTTTAGTTGTAAATCGTGTCAAATCAAAATGGTCAAAAATCGGCATTTGTTTGAAGTTTAGCGTTGTACTGTAGATTGCTTTTGTCGCTTGGAGGCCTAGGAAGGATACTTAAGGGCGTAGCAACATCTTTATGTGGTTAACAGATGACTGGCAGCATCTCAGTGAGATAGCGCGTCCGAACACTGCTGCTTGCTTGTTGAAAATTAACTAAGTTATTTATTTCTATTTATTCATTATTCATATATACATTTTTTCAAAACTTTATTTTCTGGCTGTAACAGGGCTATGTTATAGAAATCCACGTTTTGGATTTCTAAATAAGCAGCAATCAATTGAGTCATCATAATGTCAAACTCAAACCCAGCATACCAATTACTTCAACCAATGACATATAATAGACTTTAACTTACTTAGTTTTTCGCTGTTGTATTGCAATGCGATAAATCAATCAATCTTATAATATGAGGAAAAGCAGCTTGCGTAATTTCAATATCAAAAATTTAGCAAACATGTTGCAAATATTGCAAATTCGCATTTTTGCCAAACCCATAAAACTGCTTTGTGATTCTCGCAAGTCAAAGCCGTATCAAACCTTGCATGAAGTGACCCGAGGTTAATGTTTTATAAGGGGCTTTGTCTTTTGCAAACCTGATTTGAGGGGTGCATTTTTCCTAGGGGCAAAATTTTGGGAAATAGTTTTTTGATGCAGCTTCGTTTGGAATATCTTTGGGAAACAAAAGCAGAGTTACTCATTAAGCGAAACGAAAAAGCCAAATCTTAGCTCAACATTGCTCTCATTTTTTTATCGTTTTACAAGTATTGTAGCAAGCGCAGAGCGCTATTCTGCTGTACAAAGCAAAAACGCCATATCTGCGAGATATGCGGTAGTTTTTGTGAAAAACGCGAGAAAACTATTCGATTCTGGTAGAAGGAATTATTATATTGCAAAACTGTTTTTGGGCAGAAAATTGCACATCAATCTGTGGACGTGATGACTTTTTTTTTGGTCTTTACTTGTTTTGGAGCAGAAAATTGCACATCTGCGGACATGATGACCCTCAAAGAACCTGTCCTTCTTTTGCATAGTGAAAATATGGTAACCTTATATTTTGGACATGTCTTCTCTCTAAGTATTTTCAGTTTCCTTGAAGGTGTTAGCAGAAGCAGTTAGAGCAACGTCATCAGCGTACATGTAACGTGTGGCTTTTACTTCTGAGAAGTTCCATGTATAAATGTTGTACAAGGTAGGAGCCAATATCGAGCCTTAAGCGACACCATTTTTAGTCTATACGTGAGCATAAACAGAAACTGCTAGATTTAACTGCAAGTGAAAAAAATGAATAAACCAAACTATGTCTTTAATCGCGGTGTATTCGACACCAAAAATCGTCGTTGTTATGACGCAAAAACGACGTATTTGCGAAAGTCTTTTGTAATGCTTATTATAGCAGAAGTGAGTAGCATAAATCACAATACATGGTTTATAACCACATTTCAGCGCAAAACTTGACTGTTGTATTTATGAACAACCTCTTAATTAGCTTTTGCTGAAATGCAGATGCGTCGCAATTATTTTGTATAAAATCCGCGGTTGGTGAAGGTTGGTCGTTTTTAAATTGTATTGTGACGATTTTTCAGAACAATTCCACGATTGTGATCCGTAAGTGAAATTTTGCCGTACAGTAAGTTTGCCGAAGGTTGAAAATAGTGGAGATGCAGAGTTTTTAAAATATGTAAAATTAGACCGAGTGTTTGGAAATTCAAGCATGTCACGTCACCAAGGAAAGTTTTTCGAGGACTATCAAAAATTCGAGAAAAGTTAGTTGCAAGTACTGCGATTATATTTTGGAGGCAGTCTCGCGCCGTAAATGAAGCATCGCTATCGTTGCACGAGGTCATGGGTTCAATTACCAGGCCAGTCAAATTGCTGTAGAAAATCTTTCAAATGAGTTGAACATTGCAAGCTAGCAAACTAGTTGCGCAGGAAAATCGTACATAACGTTTCTCTGTAGTCGAGACTCTACAAGTAGACTTTTTCCGTTCGCACATTGAGACACTGCGTTGGTTTAATAACTGTGCTATATTTCTTTCGTTTTGTTTGCAGGTTTTTTGTTTACCATCTGTGTTTAACTCATACTTGGTTAATGATAGTACACTAATAACTTAATAGTACACAAGAGGTGAGTTTCCGGAGCTCAGTGTACCACCATTCGACCAATTCCACGTACTAACATTGTATTAAATAATCTGCTGATGTATCGTCAAGCCCTTGACTTGCGCCATGTGTTTGTTTCAGTAATGTCGCGACAAGAAGCATGTTAACACAAAAACCCTTGGCTTATCACTTTCGTATCTTATTGTTCTTCGATTTATGAATCCAACTGTGTCAATTTTACGGCATATAGCATCATGCATCAGCTCGTCTTCAACTTCTCGATTCAGTTTGATTGTTAGAAAAAACTCCTGCTGTCCAAATTACTTTGATTCATGCTTCATCACAATTTGCTAAATCTGTTACTATAATAGAGCGAAACATGAAGTCGAGCATATTAAGCTCATTTTACTTCGACTTTTAGTTCTTTAGGATCTGTAAATTAATTAACAAATTAAATTACGTTAATTTCAAAAATATTGTGAAATAGAAATCGATAAATTTACAGCACATTTCATAGCGTTCATCAGCAGAACGAAATTTTTGTACCATGTCTTCTCTCTTTGATGAAACAAACAATGAATCATGCTATTTGTTGTCCCAATTCTTCGATTCATTTGCTACTTCTTTTCATAAACGTCATGAATTTGATGACTTAAACCACAAATGTTTATTCCTATTCGCACAAATTGTAGGCCTATGTGTGGCGACTTAACTTGTTGTGAGTGATTTTTGATAAGTTTTGCAGTAATGTTGTAGCCCTATTACTTCTATTGCAACGCGCAGGCCTGGATTAACCACATAGCAATAGTAGCATTTGCTACACGCCCTGCGTTTTTTCGAACCATAATTCAGACAACAGAAAAAGTACACTGTTTTATAAGATCCGGAAAAGTTCGGCTGAGGCTTGCTGTTCTTGAGTTTTTGCGGATTGTCAGCCTCAATTGTTTGTAACCCAGATAGGCCTTCTTCAAAACACCATTTACTTCTGACCGCAAAATTAGTAGTAGCCTACAGCATGGCCACTCAATTGCGCGATCCAAGTCCGCGGGTCAATATTCCTAAGCGCTAAGTCGCAAAAATTGCTCCCACCATTCGTTATAGTCTACGCATCGGTGTAATACCCCAGTATAATGAAGATTTGATTTTAATCAACACCTTATTTATGTCAAATAAGCGACTGCAGGCGCTTTTCATTCAGTGTAGTATTTTAACGAAATAATGGATCGCATTGGAAGGTAGCAAGGAAAAAGATAACGATAAATCCGATGGAGAGCATCGGCATATATCGTGTTTTACGGGAGTGTGAAAATTTACAAATTCAGCAGGCAAACGAAAATGAGGAAAGCTAAGAGAATGGAAAATGAAGTCAGCAAGCGAAAAGTGGAGAAAGTTCAGCTAAGAGAAGTGCTTTTGGTAAATTCTAAATTGTTAAAAAGAAAAAAGTGCGATGTTTTTCAATAAAGACTGGATTGAACCCAGGTCATCACAGCACATTCTGAAAAGCAACTAACAGTGATGAAAAAATAAGAAATCGTTTTATTTTTCAAAATCAAATCTTACTCTCCTCATGGTATTAGGCTACGCCGAAGCGTGAAACCAGCGCATGTGGCGGGGCCCATCTCTGCGTCGTAGCGCCTATAGGCAACACACTTTTGAATCTGAAGAAACATTGCAGGGGTGGCAGGCCGTTAGCAACAGTTCCCTGTCCACTTGTCCAGTTTAAGCGGTTCAAAAAGCCCACGGATTTTCTGCATCACAATTCAATTTTTGACGTCATAATCATTTGTTTTATTTATGACATCAACAGATTAACTATGAATCAAAAATTGGTATATTTTTAAACTTAACATGTGGATAAGGTAGCTATACCCAATTTAGTTGGCCCGGGAATTGAACCCTAAGCCTCCAGCGCCGATAGCTTTGTCTTTAATAGCTCAGCTTACCGGCTGGTATCGATTTCGTTTATTTTTTTTTTGCCGGAATCAAACCAGCTTTTAATTATTTTTTCTGGACCTTTGCAAATAAGAAAGATTTCTAACTGGACCGACCCTGACTATAGTTGAGTAGCCCTGTCATACGGTATCAATGGAAGAAACAATGCCGGTGGTTTTATTATCAGCTTAAAGTGCGATCAGAGTAACGGAGACGTTGAGACCTTGTGCAGGTTTGTTTTATCACAGTGATTTTATTATGACTTACCGTAGAGCGAGACAGCGCTGTTTCTGGCTATTAGCCTTCATCAGCCGCCCTCAGGTAAGAAACATTCTTTTTCCAGGACGGAGCATAGCCTCTGACCCAACGAGAGGAAGTCGTCATGACTTCCCGTCCAGTAGGCCAGGAAGGACATTGCTTTTTAGTTGTTTATTATGACTTACGAGTTTTATGACAATAAAGCAAAGTAGCAAATCTGCGCAATGTCCCAAAAGTTTCAACGTTTCAGTTAGTGTGATTGCAGCATGATAGAATCAACCACAGATATTGAAACGAGTAAAAAGCAATCTACTAAGCAGGGCTTCGAACTTTTTAGTGAGTTCGTTGGTCTTCGGAAACTTTAGTGAGTTCGTTGATCTTCGGAAATAGCTTAAGCTAGCTTGAAAGATCCTCACTCGAGTAAATCCGGGTAAAAAGAGATTTTGTTATTTGCAGTGACAAAGCAAGGCAGCAAAAACTGCAGAACAGAGATTGACTCTGTTTGCTCAGAACCAACCCAGCACTGATCTGTTCTGTAATAATCGCGATCTGTATATTCTGATCAATATTCCTGTGTGCAAGCATATTTAAATGACGGTAAAAAAAAAGGCATTTGCAAGCATGGAAACTAATGCAGACGCAAGAAAAAAAAAGCAACGTGAGGTATGGCCACGTTGAGTTGCCGAAAATCACGCCTTCTATTTCGGACAAACCTGCCTGTTCCAGGACAGAGGAAAAGGTGATAAAAAAATTTAAAATGCGCATTATTCACATGAGAAAAAGGTAAAAAATTACACTATCGATTAAAAAAGCGGAAAAGCAGTCAGATTTCGTCTGGGAAACAGATTGCACAACGTCCAGCAACGACCAGCGAGCACGTAATCGCTGCAACTTGAACTCGAAAGAACTCGATTATTCTGACCGAAAAATTAGTTGTAATGAACCTATATGCAATTATGCACGGCTTGTTCGTAGAATGAAAAAAAAAATAGTCAACTTCCAATCGCGCTTATGATTGCGAACGTTTTTTGGGGGTTTTTGTGTACAGTATACTGTTATAAGGTGAGTAGCAGTGACTGAACGGTAGAAGTACCGCACAGTAAGAAAGCGATTGGCAAAGTAACCAACGGTACCATGTCCATGAGCAAGCATGAAGAAGACATTTCCTGTTAGTGACGTATACACAGGGCTACCACCGGTCCACACCAAAAAAATAAGCACGCTGCTGTTAGGTACAAAAACGAAGACTAAAAAAAAGTTCTTCACGTCCGCAGATTCCTATTGTTTCCACTAGAGTTGCAAAAATAAGTACGAGACTCAAAAATAAGCAGGTTTCCTAGAAATAACCACATTTAAGTTTTTCAAGACAATTATTACCCTTGAAAATAAGCACAAATCTTAGAAATAAACACGAAATGGTAACCCTGCGTATACGTATTTCTATTGTTTCCACTAGAGTTGCAAAAATAAGTACGAGACTCAAAAATAAGCAGGTTTCCTAGAAATAACCACATTTAAGTTTTTCAAGACAATTATTACCCTTGAAAATAAGCACAAATCTTAGAAATAAACACGAAATGGTAACCCTGCGTATACGTATTTCTGAAAATTTGATACGAACGGAATAGAAAGTCTGGTGGTTCTCAGCCTTAAAATTTTAAGTTACGGACCGGCGAAATCTTAAAATAAATTTTGTGGACCGGTGGTCCTCAAAACCAACCATAAATATCAGGATAAAAGCAATTGCCAAAACCACCAACTTGATTTTTATTAATTGGTGGTTTTTGAAAGAAATGCAGCATACTTGTCTGTTTTAATAAAAACATAATAGATAATAGCATATTTACAATCATTTCACAAATGTTTCTGTAAAAACTTATACCATCATCAGTGTAAAAAACTACAGGGGCACTAAGCTAGAATCCAGACTATCATTCTAGCCTAGTGCTCCGGTAGTTTTTTACACAGATGATGGTATCAGTTTTTTCAGAAACATTTGTGAAATGATTGCAAATGCATTGGCTAATATCGTTTTTTTGAAGTTGATTTCCAAAACCCATCTTAACACTAGGCTATTTTGTTTGTTTCCATTTTATTATCAAATTCTGGTAATCGCACTGATCAATTTCAGTTCAACATGTTCTTAGATTGCACATAAATACTACAACAATTTGTCATAAATGAGTTGTTATTCGTAAGCTTTTTGTCACCTTCCACGATTTTTTACAAGTAAGACAAAACTAAATGAATGGCTGAGTGCATCTGCATGAACTCGTATGTTGGCTGATGAAAACAGTATTGCGCGCGCAGCCAAGTGGGTTAATAGAAAGCCCATCTTGAAATTGTGGTGTAATATTGGAATTGATTTAGGCGGGCCGGCGGAAAAGCAGACGCGAACCGCTAGGGGCGTATTTAGGGGGTCCCATGCTCCCTCCCCATTTTTACTATGCATTTTAGTAAAAAAAACAAATGCTGTTACGTGAGTGAAATATGTCAGATTTGGGATGGTTTTTCAGTCTATGCCCCTCCTCCGGGCTCCCCCCTTTTAAAATTTCTCTTTATACCACTGCGGACCGTTGTCGGTCCGCGGAGGGAAACACCGGTATAGACTATTACAGCAAAAAGAGTGTTTTAATTTATTTTTTGCTGTGCCGAGCCTGGCGGTATTCTTACTTTGTTTTTGAATTTTCAGAAAAATTGAGCCACGTGTTTTTTTATAAAATTGTTCTTGTGAAAAAATACGAGTTTTATTTACTGCACGGAAGCTATACCTCATCCATGGTCAATAGTAAAATTTTGACAATGGGATGAGTAACATCTTGAAACGTCAAGTGATCAAAAATGTATTCAATTCTTCTGGCTGCATGTTTTTTATTGAAGCTAATTGAAGAAATATCACCAATTTTCGGAGCATAAAATATAATACCCGAAAATGATTGAATCGACTCTGCAATAAAGAACATAAATAACTGAACTAACGAAACTACGCTGCCACACAATAACTGATAAAGCAGGTTACTCTTAACCGCTGAGCTCAACTGAGCACGCAGTGCGATAACAGAATATAACGGTAGGGCAGCGATAGTGATGTCATAAGTACGACACAAAGACGGTACAAACTCTAGGCATAATCCTACATCCCCCCCAGTTTGTTACCCCACCCCATGGAGGATATTAAGCCTTTTGGGATCCAACGCCCGCTTGCAGGATCTAGTTCTAAAGCAGGGCGACGAGCACGAGTAGATCGCCTTAAAGAAGGGTGTTCTACGGGAAGTTCCATTGGAGGTTCATCGGTGTCCGCAGTAGGACTGTGGTCTGATGCCAATTCCGTAGAGGGCCCGGGGCAAGATCCTTGGACAGGGTCGTTAAACACAGAGCTGTGATCATAATTGGAAGCAGGTGGGATCGGGCTGGGACCTGGAGCGGTATCGGGTAAAAGGGGTGGCATGTTGGAGGTAGGTTTCTCACATGCGTTGGGGGAGGACGATCGAGCTTGGTTTGTCGGAATAAGACGGAGAAAGCGCCTATTGCGAGTGGTAAGGCGTCCAGATCCGCAAACTTTAACAACATAGCGATCAAAAGTTAAGACTTCCATAATGGTGCCGACCTTATCCCATTTAAGTGGGTAGTTGCCTGCCTGGTTTTGAATGAACACGCGGTCGCCACAGTTCAGGGCGGGCAAGGGATGACTATTTCTTTTTAACGCAACTGCGTTCCGTCCTGCGCGTAAACGGAGTGCATCTTCCTTGGCCTTCCATGTCTCACGCCATGTGCGCCGCACGAAGTGATTGGAATATTTGGCTAAGCGATTCACGAATGAGAAAGCATCTCGCAGAGGCCGGCCAAACACGACCTCCGCGGGGGACATTCCACAATCAGGATCGGGAGTATTGCGCAATTGCAGCAAAGCTCGCAAGAAGGAGTCGTTATTTAAGTCACCGTCAGGGCTGACATTATCTCTCAACATCCTTTTGGCAGATTTGACTGCAACCTCGGCTCGGCCATTGGATTGGGGAAAATATGCAGATGACACCCTGTGGTTTACACCCCAAGTTTTCAAGAACGTCTCAGTAGCCGAAGCTGTAAATTCGGGCCCCCCATCTGTGGATATTTCGTCGGGAACCCCAAAAACGCCGAAGTATGATCGCAATAAACGAACCAAAGCAGCTGCGCCACTGATGCTCGACCCAGTGGATGTACCAAAGACATCCGCCCAGCCAGAGAACTTGTCCCCGATTACCAAAAAGTTACGACCCCCGTAATTAAAGTAATCAGCAAAAACTTGCTCAAAGGGCGTGGCGGGTGGGTGTGCGGGCATCGGCGGGGGAGCTGCCTGGGATGGTGCGTTACGATTACAATGAGCACAAGAATTACGTACATCATGAATATCTCGAGTCATACCAGGCCAAAACACAGTTGCCCGCGCCCGTCGCTCCATAGCAGACGTACCTTGATGGGCGGCATGCAATGCAGAGAGTACTATATGCCTCAGCGATGCAGGTACAACAACACGATCATTATATAGAATGACACCATCTAAAATGTAATAACTTTCGCGAAAAGGAAGGTATTGGTCTAGGCCTACACAATGAGTTTTGAGGCTATCAGAATCAAATCCACACTCTATAGCATGCAACAAATGATTTAACGCAGGGTCGTTTTTAGTGTGCAGTGCAATCTCCTCCCATTGTATGCTAAATGCCTTAGATGAATCGTGCTGCACAGCAGCTACGAGAGCTTGTTCGATAATGTCGGGGGAGTCAAGCTCGTGACATGAAACGGTAGCGATAAAAGTACACAACACTGGGTGACGCGATGTGGCATCGGCGGCGCAGTTAGTTGCCCCTGGTAAATGAAAGATTTGAAAACGCCACATTAAGGTGCGTTGTTTAAGCCTAAACAGTCGAGTGTTAGTGATTTCGTCTAAGGTTCGGTCACCAAAAATTTTCGTTAACGGTTTATGATCCGTAACGACTACAAGGTTGTCACAGCCTTGCGTGAAGTATTTGGTTTGTTCTAGGCCCCAGGCGACTGCCAGGGCTTCACCTTCGACTGGAGCATATCTCCGTTCGGCCGATGATAAGGAACGAGATCCGGCGAGGGTCACTCGCCATCCGAATTCACAACAGTCTGGGATGCAGGAGTCGCAGGAGCAGTGTTTCTGAAGGAGGAAATATCCGATACCTCGATTGGACCAATCTGGGCGTAAGCATGTTCGCCGAGTGGGATCGAAGATTTCTACACCATGTCGGATAGCGTCTATAATAGCAAGTTTAGAGGCAGCAAAAGCCCGATCAAGTTCGTCAGACCACTCAAACTTGCGTTTCGGGCTTAAAAATTGTTTAAATGGTGCAACGAGATCACGGAGCTGAGCATAGCTTGCTACTTGATTTACCAAACCAAACCAACTGCGGACGTCTGTGATGTTTTTAGGGGCAGGAAAGTCACGAATGGCGTTTAAGTATTTAGGTAGTGGCTCCACAGTTGACTCGGAAATGCGAAAGCCTGCAAAATCTACAGATCGGTTGGCAAATTGAAACTTCTCTGGGTTCAAAACGATTCCTGACTGGCCAACCAGGGTAAGGAATTCCATGGTGCGCCACCAGTGCTGGCTAAGGTCATCATCATAAAAGACTGTGTCATCAACGCAACGTTCTTTACGAACAAAATCAGCAAGGATGGAATTAAAGCGGCGGTTGTAACCATCTCCCGACGACAGAAAACCCTGAGGGGCTCTGGTGTATCTCCATTTTCCAAAGGGTGTGATGAAAGTCGTGAGGTGGCGATCAGACTCACGCAGCGGTACACTGTGATAACCATTCCAAGCGTCTGTAACAGTTTTCCACGTGTTCCTAGGTACTCGGCGAGCAAGGTGGAATGGCGCCTCGGAAGCAAACGTCTCACGCTTGCAGAACTTGTTGAGAGGTGAAAGATCTACGGTGCGGCGAGGGGTGCCATCGTGTTTCCTAGTTATGACCATACGATGACACCATGTAGTAGGATTGCCATGAGGCACTTTCTCCAGAATTCCCAGGGCCTCGTCACGGAGAAGATCTTCACGAACTTTCTCTTGCCAGTGAAGTGGGATGGGGGCAGGTGTATGGCAAGCCACTGGTTTGGCGTGCGGGTCAACATGTATTTCGATAGGGGGTCCTGTCATGCAATGAAGAGCTCGATGTGGACAGGTGTTGAAGGTGGAAGCTGCGTACCGTTTAAGGAGCCACTCTCGCATCTTTGGATTGTTGTCCGGAGTACATGGAAATGGGAGTGCTTGAGGGAGGGGTGGAACAGCTGTCCGCTGGGGACAGGTACATGGTTCAGTTTGATGGCTAACGGAGGCACATCCGCCTGTTAACGAACGAGTAGGATTTTGTGAAGGACAGGGAGTGTTGTTATCTTCATCGGACACACGGTGTTCGCCGATTGAAGGAAAACGTGGGGACAGCACACCCAAGTCTGCTAAGGTTTCTTGAGATAGGTATAGCGTGCTGACGTCGCTGCTGATATATATCATGGCGTGGCATTGAACACGCTGACCGTCGCGGCTATTCCCCTGTATGACACCGAAGAAAGCCCCATCAATGGAAATGCGTGAGTGGTTGGCGGCCACTAAGTTAGGAGCAGGGAGGAGGATACTGCGTTCAAATCCAGCAGCTAGGAACTCGCGTAGCGACCATACATTGGTCTGAGCGCCGGTGTCTGCGATGGCCACTACATTCTTTGCTATGGGAGGAGAGTGCTGACTGCGGCACCAGGCTTGGTCCATAGAAATGTTTACGGAGATAGTGGGATGTTCTCGCATGTTTGCTTTAACCCATTGATCATTGACGAGGGCGTGGTGGTTATCCTCGACATCGTTACTCTCAGTAGATGAGTTGGTCGGAAGAATTGCTCCTAAGTGGCTGTCATTGTTAACGGGTAAATGACTTCTTTCATTCTGAATGGCAGCTGATGTTGGCGAGGCCTGGTTGTGGTGCTTCTTGCGGCGGCGAGAACGAAAACAGTCAATGCATAGGGTGTGTGGTGTTGAGTTCCATCCACGGGGCCCTTTCGAGTACAAGCTAAATAGTTGTTTGCAGACTGGGCATGGAGACTTCTCTGATCCGTCGTGAGCTACAGGGGCGGTCTTCTGGCGCTTGAAAGCGGATACAGCGGAAACATCTGAAATGGGTGCAGCATTCCGCGCCATCTCCTTGCTCTCGACGAGGGCGATGACATCATTGATAGCGGTAGTAAGTATATTAGCGGTACCTAATACCTCGCGACGGATTTCTACATCGCAGATGCCTTTCAGCAGTGTGTCTCGTATCATGTGGTCAGTATAGTCAACTTTTTGACCACACTGACAATCTGCAGAGAATGCACAGGTGTCAGCTTTTCCACGCACCCGTGCGGCAAAAGATCGAAAGGCTTCGTCGCGCCTTTGGCACATCTGCATGAGGTCTGTCCTCAAAACACCAGTGGCGATGGGGATGACAGCTAAACGCCGCATGGAGGTGAGTAAATCTGTAAGAGGTCGCGAGGCTACATCGGCGTCAGATTTTAGTAAATTGTCTCCTAATTCCTTGCTGGCACATTGAAACAGCTGTGAGGGGGCTGACGTGTCATCAATGCCAGAGCCTGCTTTAAAAACGTGCCATCGACGCGTAAACACGTTCCACTCTTCCAAGGACACCCCAATACCGATGTGGGGTCTCTCCAGCCTAGGTCCTCGGTTCTCAGTAACAGGGGCAGGAACGGCGGCTTGACCAGCAGGTGCCGCCGTCGCGTGACTAAATGAATGACTTTGCAGAAGGGCGCATGCGATGGGTTCTGTCACATCTTCTGACTGGTAGTCGCATCCCGGATAAGCGCAGGATATAACAACCATCTTACTGTACTAGGCCTAACTAGTGATTACTAATCTAGGCTAACCTAGTCGATTCAATCATGAAGAAATATCACCAATTTTCGGAGCATAAAATATAATACCCGAAAATGATTGAATCGACTCTGCAATAAAGAACATAAATAACTGAACTAACGAAACTACGCTGCCACACAATAACTGATAAAGCAGGTTACTCTTAACCGCTGAGCTCAACTGAGCACGCAGTGCGATAACAGAATATAACGGTAGGGCAGCGATAGTGATGTCATAAGTACGACACAAAGACGGTACAAACTCTAGGCATAATCCTACACTAATAAGAAGTCAAAGCGTTATGCTCCGAATTTAAGAGTCTATCTGGAAAACAGATTTAAAAAGCACCGAAAACATCTTTTAAATTTAGGTAGTCTTGAAAAAGACTGTTTTTGAACCAAACATTTTCGTCTCGCTCTCTTCAGGGTTCAACGCGAGAGTTAATTGAGAAGGAAAAAGGTGGTCTATATATTATCATCAACTTCATCGAAAAATCTGCAACAAAAAAGGAAAAAAGGGCTGTGATTGGTTGTTAAAAGACAGACGGATTGTGATTGGTCGAATACAGATGAATTTTAGAATCTAACTCAACTATCGGAGAATTTGCAGTGAGTAGACAAATTCCTTTTGACGGCACAGAATAGGTTTCAGCGTTTTGATGAAAGTTGCCTCCAGCGCCCCCAAGTGGAAAATTGCTCTCGCTTTGGCTAAAACCGAAAACTGGGCAATATGATAATGAAAGGCACAATCAGGATGTTGGATTAAGTGCAGACCAATAGCTGAATCACAGTCTAGTTGATTGAGTGGAGTAGTAATTTTGCAGTTACGTTTGGGAAGAACTTTGGTTGGATTTTCTTTATTTCGAATTGATTTTGGAATGTGTTGATTGATTCTATCTTGCAGTCGTAGGGATGTGCGACCCACGTACCGGCAATCACAGCGGCACACGTATTGGTATACGACCATACTTTGATGAGTGATGGGCACAGCATCCTTATAGATTGAAGGCAGAATCGTTCTGGTTTGGAAAATGACACGAGGATCAACGGCTCTAAAACAATTTTGAACGTTAGATTTTACCTGTTTTTCGAATTTACGAGAAATATTGCCAATCCAGGGTAGTTTCAGATACACAGGGCATTTCTTTGGTCCTTCTTTGGGCAGTAATTGAAAACGGGAAATTTTCTTGGAAATGCTGGAGTTGATTATTGTTTCAGGGTAACCATTATTCTTCAGAATGGAGCGAATGCAGTCCAGTGCTTGTTTAACTTTACCAGGTGAACAGATTACGAGGGCTCGATGAACTAACGTTTCGATTAGGTTCGTTTTGCGCTTGGAAAGTGCAAAAGAATCCCAACGCATGTAGCGACCAGTGAATGTAGGTTTTCTGTATATTGAATATTGATGTTTGAAATTGTTTTTCGGATTTGTCAACTTTCACGTCGAGAAAAGAGAGTGCTTCATCGGCTTCTTTTTCCATGGTAAATTTCAAAGCTGGGTGTAATGAATTGAGAGCAAGAAAGAACTGGTCTGCATCCGCTTCTGTTCTAAAAATAGAAAAAGTATCGTCAACATATCAATACTTTTTCTATTTTGACGATACTTTTTCTATTTTTAGATATGTTGACGATACTTTTTATTGTTTGATTGAAGCATTAGTATTGTTAGAATGAGGTTAGAAACCACTGTTCTGTGGTTTCAAAGCGCTTGGACTAATGTACGTGGCTGCGTGCCACACGCACAGTCAATTTAGAATGAAATGGTTGTAACGCTGTTGGTGAAGTTAGATATGCACGAATTTGTAAGAACTTGGGCGAGTTTTGTTTTACGATTCTCTCTCATTCTCTTTCGTTCTCGCAAAGGCTGTGACACAAAAATTCTATTATAACCGTGTGGAAGTGAGAAGACGAGCAGAGACAACAGGGAGACAATGGTAGCAAGCAGGGGCGGATCCAGAGGGGTATGTGGGGGATGCATCCTCCCACCAGTCATTTTCAACAATGTTTTGGATGACTAAAATAATCTCTCGAGTCGCCTTAAGCACGCATTATTGAAACTGTGCGAACAAATCGCATCATATTTGGTGAAGCAGTCAAAGTTAGGGGCCAAAAACATAAACAAAATTTGCCTGAAAGTTGTTCAAAAAGCACTAAAATGGCCATTACAGTATGTCAATTTTGAAAACTTTTCCGGGGGAGCTAGTCCACGGACCCCCCTAGAGTCGTTTTTGTTACTTAAATTGCTTAAATGAACTCTGCCGGAAAAAATACGCTTGAAAAAGTAACGAAATTTGGTGCCCCTTCTCCTGATAAAAAAGTTTCTAAATACGCCCCTGACATTAAAACAATTTAAAAGGGCTTATGTATGTTCGTTTCCGGGTCTAAACGTCTTTGTATTTAGTTAAACATTCAATCTAATTCAAAATTACATCTCCCCACCAAAAATTTTTGGAACCGCCCCTGGTAGCAAGTTTGGAGCAGCTTGTTTCACGTTTACAGAGACTAGTTCCGTTGTAACAGGGTGTTTCCTAGGAAAGATGAACACCGACGTAAAAAAGCTGTTTTCTGTGTTCGTTAGTTACCCAACATTTTTGCTGAATATGCCAGCAAAAGATAACCAAAAAACCGCAAAGAATTTTGGCAGGGGAGAAGGCGTGAATTTCCCGCTCTTTTTACACTCTCCACTCATACGCTATGTGTACCCGCTTCTTCGGCTCCGCTAGAAAGAAATTTTAGTGCAAGCGAGCCAATAATGCAACCACAGTGAGCAAGACTCTCTTCAGAAATGTTTGAAATTCGTGTGTATTAAAAATGCAACTTCAAGTTTTTGGAAAATAAACGAGTTGCGGCTTAGCGCCTGGGCAACACAGCTCCGAGGAAACGTCGCAGCAGTGGCGAGTCGTTGGCGACACTGTGCCGATTTGACCGGTCCGGGAATCGAACCCCAGACCTCCTGCACCGATAGCGTGCGCTTAACAGCAAGCACTTTTTAAAATTGTGCGGTTCGATTGCGATTTTTACAAGCATCAATAATTGCTGTAGATTTGTAGTTTTTCGGCTCGTTATTGGCAATTTATGTTTTGATGTAATTGCACATGCTCCATAAAAATTTTCGCCAAGTATTCCTCCAAACCCCAGGCAGGAATTAAGTACCTGTTGATGACTTTACGTTTTTTGTGTGCGTCAATAACGCAGGATTAAGGTTTAACTGACACATTCAGGGTCATTACAACTCGCGTAGTTCAAATGAATAGTTTAGTAAACATTTCAAATGAGATGAACATTGCAAGCTCACAATCTGCACGGTGAAAATATCCACGATTCGTCATTGTTACAAACTAAAAATATAAGTCAAATTAAAAAAATATCAAATCTTCATTATACCCGAGGTATTACAGCGAAACGTGTAACGAGTGGCAATCTCCGCAGCCTGGCGCCTGGGCAACACAGCTCTGAAGAAACGTCGCTGCGGTGGCGAGCCGTTGACGACATTGCCCGGGATTTGAACCCCAGACCTCCCACACCGATAGCGTGCGTTTTGCAACTGAGCTCACGGGCCGGTTTTGATTGTTTATCATTATCACAATTGATCACATTAACCTTGAATTTGTTGCTAGATGCGAGAACTTAACCTTGGATGGAACAACTTCGGTGAAAATGGTGCGATATGTTTGGCAACCTGTGTACACAAAATCGAAACACTGAAGGTCCAGTGCTGCGATATCGGATCAAGAGGCATCGAAGCTCTGGCTCAGAGTATCAGAGAAATGAACCATCAGGTGAAAATATTAAACAATGTGAAATTGATAATATTTTTGCACGATGAATTAAAATCTATAAAAATATGGATTAACGCAGAAAAGTGTGGCGGTGCGTCTACCGATGCGCGACAACGCGACAGGAGACAACTTTTTATTCCATTTCGTTCGTTTATTTTACTGTTTAACGATCACGCAAAAACCTTTTACTTTCACTTACATTATGATTGCTTTCGCGTTGTCGCTTGTCGCGTTTTTGTAAACGCACCGTTCGTGCACAAGGCGACATGAAATTGTGTTTAGAGCATTGAGGTGCGTTTTACATGGCTGGCGACAACGCGACGATCGGTTTGCGACTGGACGACAACGAGTATTATGTAACTGTAGCAGAATTTCGTTCACCTTCTGGTGTTGTAAGTGAACGAGAAAACAAACCAACCAAGGAGCGACAGAATTGTCTCGTGCTGCGAGTTGAGTTGCCGCCGGACACGTATCGGTAAACGCTCGTCAAAATCCAAAACTATTTTCACGATTAGTAATCGACTTGATTAATTGATGGCGTGAAAGAATTAAACAAGCAAAAAGTGCCGAAGTTACATTATACTAATTTGATTATTGCAGAGCCGTTGAGAGCCAAGCCAGGGCCCAGTACCAAAATTACATCCGCGCCCCCCGCAAAGTGACAAAATTATAAAACAGATGATTTGCCAAATAAGGCACTTTGTTATACTGTTGGGATGGCGTGCCTTTTTAAGTGGTGGGTCAAATTTAAGGTCGTAACCCGAAAAAACGTGGGTTACGGATGTAATAAAATCAACGAGGGGCTTGAACGAGGAGCGGATTAAGGTACCGCGGGGCCCAAGGCAGTTAACGATTATGGCCAATTTTCCACCCATAATTGGGTGAAGAGCAAAAATAAGTTCCTCACGTTTCCAGATGTCCATTTTTCCGCCCGAAATCGGGGGTAGAGCAAAAAAAGTCATCACGTCCGCAGATGTCCCATTTTGGGCCATTTATCTCCTCATTTCGGGCCGAAATCGGGCTTTTGATTCTTTCATCGGGTTCGAGCAGTGGGTGTCGGGTTCGGGCCAAGAAAATTCGCTTGCGTCCAACTCTGCCCCAAACACCAACGGGTTTTCACGTAAAAAACACTCGTTTCAGCATATTTTCGTATCAAAAAAGGACATTCCGGTCCCTGCTGCGAGTGCAGTCACTATTATAGTGTAAGACAGTACAAAAATATTTTATCATCCTATGTCTACACGCAGAAGCTTGGCTAAAATAAATGATAAGAGGCTGTAACCAATACTAACCATTATTGGTTATGGTGCACTTGATGGGATGACGTGTAGGTGTGTTCTATAATCTTCACCAACGCATGCAAAATGTTTTCTAATTTCGAACTGCAGATCAAGAAACTTACTATACTCCAACGTCGAAGCGGTTGATTGAAGTAACAATCAATAAACAAAAAGTCGAATTTATTAGAAAGGGTTAGTACGTATTAGAATTATACAAGAATTGTAGAATATAGCATAAGAATAAAAATATTAGCCTATTATATAGCCTACTATAAGAATTGTCGTGTCAAAAAAAGCGGTTAAGATAAAAACGAAATGGCACTGGCTAATTTTTTATATTTTTTCAATTGGAAAAAGAAAGCAAATCTCGAAAACTTTAGGGGCTCTGGGCCCCAATGGCACGACGCCATTGCTTTGACTATAACTGATTAAATCATAGTGGTACCGGACTACCGGTAGGGGCCTATTAGGTTAATTATTCCAATAAAGAGTAAACGAGTGTTTTTGCACCGGCTAGTTTGATAAAAATTATTTCGTTTTCGAAGCTTTTTTTTAGCCCCATTCTGATATCGATATGACCTGTAGAGTGCGCAGGGGGGCTCCTATGCGCGTGCCCCCTCAGGACTTGTTTGATGCATATTAGAACAAGTTAAGAGGTGTGGTTAATGGTTATGTTAAGAAAGCAATAACACATGTAAAAGTAATAGCACCGACACTCTAGTATACCACGACGCATTATAAAGTCGGAATACCTTTAAGACTTTTTTGGTTTGTAGGCGCTACATTAGCTGTGGCGCTGATTGGGGGAAGGGGTAGTACTAGTGTGTCCGCCCCGGGTTTCTCCGAACCCGAAAATTCGAGTTTTGGAGTAATATTTGAAACCCAAAACCCGGGTATTTTTTGGTTCGAAACCCGGGTTTCACTATTTGTAATAACGTAACAATATTAATTTACAATGCTAACGTAAAAACAGCGTTTTGAAATATGTGTAATTGTAAGTGACAAAGGGTATTGTTTGAAGAGCCCGGACAGCAAATTGAAGAAAACCAGAGTGTTGGAGCGCAAATTATTAACAAAGAGATGCAGTTGTTTGAGACTGCGAAAAAGAGACCGAAGAACTTTGAGACAATTTATCGTTTTCTCCTCACAAATAGATCGATTTTAGAACCAGAGCGGGCATTTTCTGCTATGGGACTTTTTGCTCCCAAGATTAGAAACAGACCAAATGATGACACTTCGAACGCCATGATTGTAATGCGCCAATTTTATGAAAAATTAAAAATACCAATACACTTCGTGGTATTATTTTTTTAATGTTAGTATTATTTTTTAATGTGTTTACACCTGTTACGCTAAGTAATAAACTTAGTTTGCATGCGTTTTGTGATAGTTCTTATTGCGTTAAATCAAGGGTTGCCCCAGTGTACTGCTACTGCTTTTTCAATACTGAAAATTAAATTTTTTTTAGTTTTTAATTAAGAAAATTTACCCCGTCAATAGGTAAATTTACCCAAGGTTAAGAACCCGTGCGTTAAACAAAGTAAAAGCACAAACTGCATTTTTTCGCTACGTATTTAAGTGAAAAGCATCAATTTTTTTGAGCAGATGAAACCCGGAAAAACCCGGCTTTTGAAAGTGCAAAACCCGATAAATTTTTGTTTTGTGACATTTTGTGACTTCATCTGTATAATTTTTACCAGCGTCGCCTAGTTGTTGCCGAATAGTTTTTATTGTTATTCGTTTCATGATTTTTCGTATTCCTAATCAATATATGACGTATGCAAGACAGTACGCAGGCACAAAACTTTGCATCAAGCTTCTCGCAACTATTGTGTGTAATTGAACCGAACGGTGTCCAAGCACACAGAGTGTGTTAAAAACTAAACAACGTTTCACAAACATCGAGACGCCAGAAGTTTGATTGATTATTTATTGAAGCCATTTCTAAGCCATGACTCAGTTTCAGATTGCGAGCTATTATCAAACATTATAATCAGTTTTTGCTCTGGAATCCGTTAAATGGTATTAGAAATAAATTTATGACTAATTAAAAAATACGAAGGAAAAAGTACAAAGCAGCAAACTCGTGCTTCCGACTCGGACCAAATTTTAAAAGTAGTGTTTCATGTACCTGAGAAAACAAGAGGGGTTTTATTTTGGGTTTGAATAAAAGTAATTTTGCTTAAAAGATTCTTGGAAACCACCACTGCGTTTTTGTATTTTGGTTGCTTTTGGTGATCAAAACCTTATTACTAATTTTGTTCTGAAAAGATATTTTAGGCTACTAATAGGACGGAAAAATGTTAAAGTATGCCAAATTAAAAAAACAACATTTGCACCACCTAGCGAAACATGTTTTCGCCATGTTTCGAAACAAAAAAAGCGTTTCCGAAGCCCAAATATTCATTCAAAAATCGTTTCGAAAACTTTCCACCAAACTGTTAGCGAAATAAAACAAGATTTTCAGTCTTTCGAAAAAGTGTTTTGAAAAACTTTTCGAAGACGACTTTGCTGAAACTCGGAATCGAACTGAAAACTCGCCCGCTCCAATGTTCAATCGCACTTTTAATTTGAGCGCGCCGCATGCGACCAGTAAAGCAATAATTGCAGTGTAGACACGTCGCTTGGATTGATTTCACTGAGTATAAATTACCAAACTGGGCAGGTAATCGCATTGCTTCACATTTTACGAAACTATCACATGCAGTTCAATGCAAAAAACTTAGTGATGAATCTCCCGTTTTGCTTAGTGTCAAACCCGCGACCCACCAATCTGTTTCATGAGGTTTGCGACCCGAATCAAAATTACATCATTACTTTCCTTTTAACAATAGTATACTTGAAGGTAAAACAATCTAAAGTCAATTAGTATTCACTATTCAGAAAGAATCCCATCAGTAAAATAAAAAAATAAAAAATATATCCCAAGGATGACGACTGAGTAACAAAAACAGACGCAAATCAAATTTTGATGACTCAAAGAATTGGGTGCAAATCGTCTATAAGCAAAAATTAAAAGAAAGAAGTTGTTTCTTATACTTTTTCACAATAATTTGGTACAAAAAATACGCTTTGTTTTGTGTAAGATCTCTATGAAATCAACATACTGTAAGTAATTTAGTGATCCGTTAAAGAGTGTAAAATGTTTGTGGAATTGTGGGAAAACTTCAGAGTAATTTAATAGTTTACAACAAAACTGTGCGATACAATTAGTGTTGATGAGTTGAAGTAAAATCGATGGAACGTTCAATTTGACGACCGACATGCAGTGTTTTCCGCTGAAAAATGTTATAAAAAACATCAATCAGCATCTAGTGATTTAATGATTTGCTGCTTCCTTCCCTGGTCATTTCCATCTTTATGTCTTTCTCACGATGGTCCAGCTGATCGGTCTGATTTCATTGCTTCGAGTATATCGTAAAATGTTTTTACACCAAACGCAGTTCGTTTCTGTAATCGTCACTGAAATCCCCAATTCGCTTAGGTTAAAAATCATTGCAAGTAGAAAGGTCCATATTGATTTGATTTCTTTTTATAAGCCACATGATTGCAGCTTACGTTTTCATATCAACTTTACCCTGGCATCAAATGTATGTTAAAGCTAGTTCTGGGGAGTTCAATTGTGTTTTTCGTATGTCTTGGAGTTTCAACGCGATATGCGGCAGATACTTAGCTTTTCGTTAATAATGTTAGGTTAAGATTTAATCAGATCTATGGCTTTCTAGCTTGATGTGTGACTATGACGTACCAAACGAAAACAAGTCGTGAGGAAGTAATTACCGTAAAACCTCTATTTCACCGCCAGGGCGCTCTATTTTTCAACTCTTCCCTTATGGTGGTGTTCTATTAGAGGTGACGTTCAATTAGAGGTTGGCGCTCTATTTTTCGACTAGCTGGTCAGAATTTTTACTCCCACAATAAAATCCTGAATCTAAAAAGCTAGCTGTCACGCGTAAGGTCGTGATGTTGAAAAAAAGGCTTTTAAAGTCTATTATTATGCGTCACGCGGGCGATAGTTCGTTTAAATATACCGGTAAAAGAAAAATTCTTCTGTTTGGTCATAGCCGGTTTAGAAAGCACAAGGGAAACTGTAGTAGTAGTGGTAGTGTTTTATTCAACGACCACTAGGGAAACTGCTATTGTTTTAAGCTTTCCTTTGTTCAATTCAAATTGTGTGCTAACCGCATTACTGCTGCTTGTCGTAACGTCATACTGCATTGTTACTACCGGTATGTTGGTTGGTATCTTTTAAATGGCTGCATTAATCTGCTAGATTGTGAAAACTTAATCAATTGTACAATTACCAGTAGATACCTGCTAATACAATTCCGCCGCTACTTATCGAAAGACAATGGCGTCTGAATCTCTTACACGTCTAGCTCAAATTGCAGTATACGATATATAGAGCAATGGTTTATTATTATTACCGTATGTTTTCGCTGTTCTTTTCGAGTGCAGTCATTTTGACTAGCTTACCGGTAACTTCTGTTTTCTGAACGAAATTAATGTATGAAGATTTTGTTATAGTTGATAATTCATCAAAGTGGCGTTCAATTAGAGGGAGGCGCTCTATTTTTCAACCCTTCCTTAAAAGTGGCGTTCTATTAGAGGTGGCGTTCAAATAGAGGTGGGGCTCAAATAGAGGTTTTGCGGTCGATGGTATTATTGCGCTGTTTCCTTTTTGGCACACTGTAATTTATCTGTGATATGAATTTGGCTTCCAGCTAACAAGTGGCGTTAGGCTGGTTAGAGAATTAGGAACAGTTATATTTTAGATGTTTTATAGGCCTATGCAGTTCATGAGACAAGCAAGGACGCATCATTTTTTCCTTCATATAAAACACGCAGCGAATAGCTAGAGTTGTTAGCGGAAGTATTAGTAAAGCTTGGTTGAAAAAAGATTAATTATTGAAGCTTTGATGCTTTTTTGGTGCAACATAAATGAGAAGGGACCAATTTTAACTCAGAAAGGAAGCTTATCCAGTCTCAGTTTTACATTTTGCTCGTCAGGAAGGCGGCGAACCGTACGAAGCTTTGAAATGATAAGTCCGGTAGAAGTTTAAGCAAGCACAAAAGCTCGTTTTTCAGAGAAAGTGAACTGACATCACTTTAAATTGGGCCCTCTCCTTTTTTGAATTCCTGGGCAATTCAACTTTTCAGTTCGTTATGATTTGTAAACGAATTGACAAATCAAATTACATGAATTCTAAAAACATAGGCTAAACTTGAAGTGAAAATCGATTAGCTTGGAGCACATTTAACAGCGTTCATCAGCAAAACAAAGTTTTATACCATGTCTTCCCTCTTTGATAAAACAAGTATAATGATTTATGCTTCTCGTTGTCCCAATTCTTCAATTCATTTACTACATTTTCTCATGAATATCATGAAGTTAGGCCGGTTCATAGATGTACTTTTACGTATAAAGACCGGTTCATAGTTGTACTTCTATGTTTAAGTATAAGTACTACGAAAATGCCTTAACGTCGTAAGTATTTTTGAATTCACGACGTTAATGCCTTAAAGCCGTAAGTAAAATACTTTTATCACAACGTAATTTACTTAAAGGCAGGTTTCGGTGGCAAAAAATATTGAAAAATAGTTGAAATGAGTTTCAACTTACCTAGTTGCGTTGGTCCGATCGCGGAATTCGCATTGGTTAAGCAGTTATCTTAAAAAGAAAGTCCGAAGAATACTGGCTTGTGATTGGTCAATTTATTTGTGACGTAGTTGAGGGGCAGGTTTGTCCGTTGAGCTATTCAATCAGCCAGCTCTAGTCTAGAAGTGATATAGACACGGCGTGGTATTTGCTGGTAAACGGTGCAAACCTAGTAGAAAATAGTAAACTCTTCTATTTAAGCAGTGGAAAGTACAATTACCTTGTCCACATGTCCAAATTTAGTGGGCTTTAGGCTCACGGTTCTTGGTTCTAGTTTCTGCATCATAATCAACTTGTTGATGTTAATACTCTCTGTGATGTTTATACTCCCTGCGTCATTCAATTTCTCTGTTGCTTTCAAAGTTTTTCACTTCTCTGATGTTTATACTCTCTGCATCATGGAGCTTTTTTATACATACCCAACCCCCTGCAGTTGCAGGTTTTGGCATTAAGTGCTCTTCGCTTGCTTCGCTCACAAGATTGTCGTTATGCAGCTTCGTAAAATCATCTCTGGATGGCGGATTTGTAACTAGCAGCAGCCTAGCTTTAGCTAAATTAAAGAAGCAATAAACAAATTTATTGCGGAGAGCCTGGACAATAGGGTTCTTGGCGAATCTGTGGTCAGAATTCGTGTTGTTGGCCTTCGCTGAGCTCTTCGGTCACTTTCTTGTCACAAAAGGGTATAATAAATCATTATGAAAATATATCGTTTATCCTGCTAGAAATCGCTCTTTCTAACTGTGCGCAGTTTTGCGCACAGCGGTAATTCCGAGATGGCGGATCAGAGGCTTCAAGTTGTTACACTTTTTCACGCGCCATGCGCAATCTAGTTGTAGTATTACCATGGGCGTCCGCAGAGGGGAGCAAGGGAGGACGCTTGCTCCCCTCTGGATTTTAGATGGGCGCTATTAATTTGACTGACTACAACATACAGTTACGTCAAGATTTATTTTAGATAACTGTTTTCTGTAATACTGTAGTTGAACCATTTCTGATGATGTGAGGACAGATTAAACTAGCAAATTACAATATTTAAGTTCAATTTTTTGAACGTTATAAATAAACAAAAAATATTTATCTCTATCTTAATTGTTTTCTTCATTTTTATCCTCCTGTCACTAGAAAGCGACGGAAGCGCTATGCATAGGACGAATCCGTACTTGCTTACGAGTTGCCTTTGTTTCCGAGATTTCCGTTCGAGTGTCACTTCTGACTTTCAGTTTGCAGCTTGCCAGATTCCACCAATAAAACATAATTATTGTCACGACGAGGTATGGGTGTAGTTGAACCATCAGCTTTTGCTCCAAACCTCTGCGCCACGCTGCCGAACAAAGCTTCATTACCAGTTTATTAGTTGCTAAAGAGCGGAAAATTATGCCGTGTGTTTTTTAAGGTTTGATTTTGACGTTGACTATTTAATTTAGTGTTTGGAATACTATTTACAGTTTTTGCTTGTGTGATCACCGACATAAAAAACAATCGATTCTCATGTTGTGGGTCCACCTTGACCGCGCTCCACGAAACTGCTTTACCGTATCGATCCCGCAGCAAAACATTGACGAAACGCGATACGCAACAACAATCTGGTGAAAGCAAACTTTTTCCCAATTGTACTAAGATCCTTATTTGTAATCCGTGAAAATTTGCTGGCATTTTTAAAGAGGATGACAATCTTTTTTTTTTTATTTTTTCAAAAAAAATGAGCATGTAATTGCACAATATTGCATTATAGCAACGTAAACTCATCAGAGTCACCACTTGCCATTTAAATTACACCAAATTATAATTCTATTCGCTTGTTTTGTATTAAATCTATGATTGACTTTGGCCTTGCTTGTTCAATGCTTTGCTGCTGGGTTTGGCTGATTGTACCACGGATCGGTGAAGCAAAATTATTTGAAGCTGATGAAATTGTGCGAATAAGTTATGAAAACAGTCGGAATTTTGTTCACGTTTTCTGTTCCTGCATAATGGAAAGGCTTTTACACTGGCACCATGCTGGCACACGCTATCAAGTTCTTTGTACCAAATAACAGACAGCTGTAGCATTCAATAGTTACTGTGTATTATGCTGCATCAGTTGGCAAAAGGCGCGATCGCTGTTGTTATTTTTTCGTTCAATGAGCAACTGTTTTCATGCAAATGTGGTGGTAGTAGATAGCACCAGTTTTCAAGTGGATTATTTTATTGCATTATTTTAAGCAAAGTTGAATAAGCCAGGTTGGTGCTGTAAAAACGCTGCTTACAAGTAACACTGATCATATAAAAAATTTTTTTTGCCCCCTCCCCCTGCAAAAATTTCTGCGGACGCCCATGAGTATTTCATATCTATAGTTACAACACAAAGCCTTAATTATTCCCTTTTACACAAATTGTATGTTTAGCGATTCAACTTGTTGTTAGTGATTTTTGATAAGTTTTGCAGTAATGTTGTAGCCCTATTACTTTTATTGCAATGCGCAGGGCCGGATTAACCACGTAGCAGAAGTAGCATTAGTTTTGCTACGGGCCCCGCGTCTTAAAGGCCCTGCGTTTTTTCAAACCATAACTCAGAAAACAGAAAAACTACACTTTTTTATAAGATCCGGAAAAGTTCGGCTGAGGCTTGCTGTTGTTGAGTTTTTGCGGATTGTCAGCTTCAATTATTTGTAAATCATAGATCCTCTTCAAAATATGATTTATTTCTGACCGCAAATTAGTAGTGATGAACATATGCACGGCCTGTTCGTAGCATGAAAAAAAGTAGTCAACTTCCAATTGCGTTTATGATAGCGAACGTTTTTTGGGCGTTTTTGTGTACAGTATACTGAAGGTGGGTAGCAGTGACTGTAAAGTGTACGGTAGAAGTACGGCACAGTAAGAAAGCAAGTGGCAAAGTAACCAACGATTCCGTGAACAAACATGAAAAAGCTATTTCCTGTTTGTGACGTATTCGTGTTTCTGGAATTTTGATACAAACAGTATAGAGTCCAGTGGTTCTCCAACTTACTTTTAAATTTTAACTTACGAACCGGCAAAATTTCCAAATAAACTTTGTGGACCGATGTCCTCAAAACCAACCAAAAATATCATGTTAAAACCAATTTGCCTAGACCACCAACTTCATTTTTATTAATTGGTGTTTTTTGAAATGGAATGGAAAATACGTGGCTGTTTGTTTGCTTCCATTTTATTATCAAATTCTGGTAATCGCACTGATCAATTCTAGTTCAACATGTTCTCAGATTGCACAACTACTACAACAATTTGTCGTAAATGAATTGTTATTCGTGAGCTTTTTGTCACCTCCCACAATTTTTTACAAATAAAACAAAACTAAATGAATGGCTAAGGGCACCTGCATGAACCCGTTTGTCGGCTGTTGAAAACAGTATTGCGCGCGCAGCCAAGTGGGTTAATAAAAAGCCCATCTTCGAATTGAGGTGTAATATTGGAATTCATTTAGGCGGGCCGGCAGAAAAGCAGATGCAAACCGCTAGGGGCGTATTTAGGGGGGCGTTGTGCCATGCTCCCCCCCCCCCATTTTGACTTCGCATTTTAATAAATAAAGAACAAATGTTGCTACGTGAGTGAAATATATCAGACTTGATGGGCTAAGACTGGCTGACAAATTACGATTCGGGTTCGCGCTTGAAAAATCAAGGTCGGGTCGGGTTGGGCTCAACAATTTCGACCCGTTGACAACTTTGATCTTTGTAGACTTTTATTGTAAAACCTTAAACAAAAAATTAAGTTTTTTACCTTAAGTTTAACCTCACTCATCAAAACCATTAATCTCCATCGAGTAAACTCCCAAACTCATCATTTATTAAACCTCCTTCAAATTGCAACCTACCCACCATGACTCTTTAATACCCTTTGAATTTTATTTTTTTATAGGTCGTGAAACAAAACTTACGTTTTGCCTCAAATTTATCCCCACGAACCAGAGCCATATAATCCCCATCAAATAAGCCCCCAAACTCTCTAATGATTTAGCAGCTTTTGGCTTATACCAGCCACTTGTCATGTCTGGGAATTCCCCTTTAAATCATACTTTGTAGTAAGTCATTAACCAAAATTTCGTTTTTGCGTCAAATCGAACCCCACTCATTAAATCTCTCAACTTTCATTTTATAACCCCAACCCCCCGCCCATTAATTCATCCCTTTTCGGCTTATGACCCATTGCTCATGACTCTCGAAACCCTTATGAATTATACTTCCCTATAAAACGGTGAGCAAAAATTACATGCTTTGCGTTAAATCTAACCCTTTGCATCAGAGCCATTAACCCCAATGCATACGCCCAAAACTTCTTAAGAAGGCATACCGAACTAGTTATTTGAACTTTGAACTACCGAGTAACAACGATGATATATTACCGCATTATTGTTTTCTTTCGCTTTGTTTTAGCTGCAGCTCAAGTTTTCTCCTTTTCCTTCAAACATTAAACTCATACTGAGCTCACTGCTGATGTAATGATACTAAAGCTTTGCAACGCGTTTTTCCAGCTTACCGGTAAATAAGCCATTAAATGATAACTTTGGTAATTGAAATTGTTTGTTAAATTCCTTAAATAGATTTTCATGGTGCTAGAATATGAACAGAAATAACTTCTTTACTTTTTCCACATTGAATTATCCCAATACGTTTTGAATTAATAACACCCAAATGGTCACTGGTCGGACCAAGTAAGTGAATGATAAAAAAGTTTGTCAATATAGATCCAGTTTTCACACTTTCAATGCAGATAACACTTGTTTGTTTCGCAAAATTGAGGTTTAAAAGTACTGACGTAGGAATGATACAATATTATTGAAAACCGTTATGTTAATTGATTGATCAGCTAATCCAGTTGTAATTAGCTCCAGTCATGAATCGAACTCAAGGCGCACAATAACCACAAACAGTCAATTCGTCGCTTGGCAACATTACAGAAAGCTGACGATGTTTTCTCGCACAAACAGAAATGTAGCTTGGCAATGATTGGTAGAAGTAAACATGCAATTACAAAAAGTAGCCACTCTGTTTCAAATAAAATAAAAATTCAAAATCTATGCAATTAGCGAGCTATAAATAAAAACGTGGAAGGAGTTGTTTGGGCAACAACAGTTTCTTCCACACTTCTTGCTTAACCGTTTCTGTTTTTTTTTTTTTTTCAGCTTTTCATTTTTTAGTGTAAAACGTAACGGTATACAATTTTGTTTCAACATGTATAATTATTGCCCACTCATTTATCCAATGTTTATATCTGCCAAGTACTGCCACCCATGAAAACTGATTAGTGTAATACAAAGATTTTGATGAGGCTCATTTGAATGCTCTAGTTCAGTGGTCGGCAACCTTTTTCGCACAACGGACCGGTTTGAAACTGAATTGTTTTTGCGGACCGGCTTTTAAAAAATCAAAAATGTTTAAGCAATAAAACACTCATATATATTCAGAACTGAAAATCTCGATCTTGTATTACTCTGACCAGAGTGTTAAACTTTTTCAATCTTGCTGCAGCAGCATTGCTCAATTTTTTTATAGTAGCTTCTCAAACCAGATTCTTAACGTTATTCTTTTTCTTAACCTAGCGCTGTTTGATTAACAAAAGATTTACCATAAAATGACAGCATAATCAAATGTTCGCTGTTCAATTAAAAGATTTGACTTTTCAATTTGGTTAGTTTTGTGATATTGAGTAACTTTGCCATACTGGGTCACCAGAATTGAGTTATTTAGCATTTTTACAAAAACGTCCCAAAATTGCGTCTCACGTTATAAAAATGTTTTAAACTCAAAGCATTTATTCTGAAAACGCATACGGACCGGTAACAAACTTCACACGGACCGGCACCGGGCCGCGGCCCGGTGGTTGCCAACCACTGCTCTAATTTACCAACTTTTTTATAAAAAATATTATTCACACGTATAAAAAATAGCTTTGTTGACAATGTAAATTCCGGTCAGATTAGAGCTTACATCTCAATCAAGCTGAACAATCTAACAATTCCTTTTTTTACATCACTTTGAGTATTATCATGGCACCATGCTGGCACAAGTTAAAAAATGCCACGTGCCGTTGTACGCACCTTTATAATTTAATCATTTCATTGTGGGCTCGCAACTCTCTAACACTGCGCATTTTTACACCTGATGTCAAGGGCAGATTACCATCGGCACGCAGATGTGTAGAAGAGCTGCTTGGGTCCGTTTCCAGCGCTTGCAAGCCGGTATTGAATGCTCCCACTTGTGACTGTGGCGAAGAGGAACAAAGTGCAAACCTGTTATAGTTGGATGTCGATTTTGCCGTGTCCCTAATGGGCAGCGCGACATGCGAATTCTCGGTGACAAAACCTTTACGTAGCTGCTCGTAACATGCCAAATATTTAATCCGGCAAATTCGTCAAGACACGGAGTGGTAAGGAAATTAACCCTGGGTCTCAAAACAATCGGCGAAATAAAGATCTCCTCCACACGATTAAGAAAAAGATTCTGGGTTAAAGCTCAGTCTGAATTTCCTCGTGAAAAGCTTTCTCTATTCTTGTGCCATTTTTCACGTCACAATTACGAGAAACCATTTTTTTGTAGTAGTAGAAGGCACTTGCAGTATATACTGTACACCCAATAACACCCAAAGCAAAAGCGCTGATAATAAAAACATCTTGCGAACCAGCCAAAAAATTGTGTCAGTTTGATGCGCTGTTCAGATCAATCCACAATCGGAATTTTATCAAAGTTTCTGGGGCGCAATAAAACCTTGCAGTTGAACCAAGCCACGTTCACGCTGTAGCTGAACGACAAGCTGTGGGTACTTGCAAACAGATAGAGCTACCAAACATCTAACGCAGCAGTACCAAACATTGCAAGGACGTTTAACAAAAAGTGCGGAGAGTTCCAAGTTTACTGCTTAAGTAAACTGTATTGCAGTGAGTTATTTTGACTACGAATACTGTACCTTGGAACAACGAATATGATTTTAATTCAGTTTTTTGGTAAAACTTGAAGTTTACATTTTGGCTTCATCAAGGCGCTGCGAGCTTTGGTGTGCTTTGCAATTCTACTAAGTTTCATTTTCCATAGTAGACCACCTTTACGCTGGCTGAGCAGCGAAAGACTTGGAGATTTAGTCGTAAATCGTGTCAAATCAAAATGGTCACAAATCGGTATTTGTATGAAGTTTAGCGTTGTACTGTAGATTGCTTGTGTCGCTTGGAGGCCTAGGAAGGATACTTAAGGATGTAGCAACATCTTTATGTGGTTAAAAGATGACTGGCAGCATCTCAGCGAGCTAGCGCGTCCGAACACTGCAGCTGCTTGCTTGTTGAAAATTAACTAAGTTATTTATTTATATTTATTCATTATTCATATATACATTTTTTCAAAACGTGGAGTTGCTATTTTTGGAGTTGCTATTTCCCTGCGGAGTAATTTCATTTTCTAAGTTTGACCATAGGCCATCAGATCAAGCTGATTTTCTGAACTTAAGAAGTTTATGACCGTACATCTTCAACATCAGCCAGAGTAAGTTGTTTTTATGGTTCTCAAAACTTTAAGATATCTTATTGTGACCACGATGTCATCTTGCGTGGTGATGTAAATCACTTCATGTTTTCAATGTTGCCTTGTTAACATAGCGTAGTTTGTGGAATTAAGTAGACAGTTTTGATCGGTCGTCCCTCTTTTTGATTCCTGTCATGCTGCACTGATGAGATTTTTCGAAACAGTTGTAGTCTTCGCAATTGCAGAGGCTGCAGTTGTCTGTATTATCACAATACATTTTTTCAAAACTTTATTTTCTGGCTGTAAAGGGCTATACAGTATTATAGAAATCCACTTTTTGGATTTTTAAATAAGCAGCAATTAATTGAGTCATCATAATGTCAAGCTCAAACCCAGCATACCAATTACTTCAACCAATGACATATAATAGACTTTAACTTACTTAGTTTTTCGCTGTTGTATTACAATGCGATAAATCAATCAATGTTATAAAATGAGGAAAAGCAGCTTGCGTAATTTCAATGTCAAAAATTTAGCAAACATGTTGCAAATATTGCAAATTCGCATTTTTGCCAAACCCGTAAAACTGCGTTGCGGATCTCGCAAGTCAAAGCCGTATTAAACCTTGCATGGAGTGACCCGAGGCTAATGTTTTATATCAGGCTTTGTCTTTAGCAAACCTGATGTGAGGAGTGCATTTTTCCTAGGGGCAAAATTTTGAGAAATAGTTTTTGATACAGCTTCGCTTGGTATGTATTGGGGAAACAAAAGCAGAGTTACTTCTTAAGCGAAACGAAAAAGCCAAATCTTTGCTCAACATTGCTCTCATTTTTTTGTCGTTTTACAAGTATTGTAACAAGCGCACAGCGCTATTCTGCTGTACAAAGCAAAAACGCCATATCTGCGAGATATGCGGTAGTTTTTGTGAAAAACGCGAGAAAACTATTCGATTCTGAGAGAAGGAATTATTATATTGCAAAGCTGCCACAAACGACAAGTAATTAACAACAAATATGGGACGAAAATTTATATGCAGAAAAATAGAATCACAAAAATTCCTAAAACTGGACGTTTCGACAACATAGATTCAGGTGTCATCATCAGCAGTCTAAGCAAGGCAGAACAAAACCGAGAGTAATTTCGCAGATAATGACGTGTCACTTTTCATCGCAAAGATAAAAGCAATGTTTCGGTATCGTTTGATGGTCACGAAATAATGCATAATTATGAGCATAAACATTCATTCATTCATATACACAAGCATAGATCGTCAAAAGTTCAATGTGGATAAGTATCTACAGGTACGTAGGTGTTTGTTATCTGTTTCTGAGATGGAGCATGGTGGATGGAAAATGGCGCAGTTGTTTAGAACTTGGGAAGCTGTTTGATTTTTGCCACAAGGGCATCGATTATTTCTATGAATCACAGTTTGACCATGGTGGCACCAAATCGACCAACCCCAGTTCGCAATCTGTTGAGCTGGACCCATTCTTGTTTTGGTAGGTGAAATCCTGGCGGTTTCTTGGAAAAATTTCCTATATATGGTTTGAGTTGGTTTGGAATGGGTGGGATATCGTTGTCATTTTGGATTAAAGTGTCCACGAAAGGGCGAAGAAGTTGGTTTCTTTGATTTGAGTCTCGCGGTTGCAACGGGTCCATGTAAATGCTGATGAAGAGGGTGGTCCGGTTTCTCCGCTTTAGTGTGCAAGTTTACACAGAGCCTGTTTTTTCTGGTATTTGGACGGAGGATTCCAGATAGGTAACGTAGGAGATGGAGCGGTGTGCTCTAAAAGCAACCTGTAATGGTGCGCATCACCTCATGTAGAGGCACATCGATTTTACATGCGTGCGCACTGCGACACCACGCAGGAGCACAGTATTCAGCTGGGGCATACACAAGTGCAAAAGTTCTGATCGTATTGAAAGAGGCTCCCCATTTCACGTTTACTAGGTGTTTGATTAGAGCTAACCGTGACGAGACTTTGCCTCTGAGATGGTTGATATGGGATATGAAGTTCAGGCTGCGATCAAGATGAACTCCGAGGTATTTAGGATTAGTTTTGAACCTGAGCAGGTTGTTATTATTTACTGTAATTTGACGTTGATAATTTGCCATGTGATTTTGCAGGTGAAAAACTGAAGCCACAGATTTGTTGACGGATAGTTTTAGTCTCCAAGCTCGCAAATAGGTTGATATTGTGGTAGGGTTACCATACGTCCTCTTTTTGGAGGACAAGTCCTCCTGTTGGACCAAAAAAGGTTCTCCTTCGAGGACACCAAAAAATGGCCAAAGGTCTTCTTTTTTGGCATTATAAACAGTGAAAACTCAAAACATGTCCAATCATTATACTACAAAAAATTTTGGAAAGTCACAGAGCAAATTACGGCCTGCAGACGCGATGACCTTTTTTTGGGTCTTCACTTGTTTTTGGGCAGAAAAATGCACATTTGTGGACATGATGACCCTCAAAGAACCTGTCCTCCTTTTGCATAATGAAAATTTGGTAACCCTATATTGTGTATATGTCTTCAGCCAGAGTTTTTTCAGTTTCCTTGAAGGTGTTAACAGATGCAGTTAGAGCAACGTCATCAGCGTACATGTAACGTGTGGCTTTTACTTCTGAGAAGTTCCATGTGTTGCACAAGGTAGGAGCCAATACCGAGCCTTAAGCGACACCATTTTTAGTCTATACGTGAGCATACACAGAAACTGCTAGATTTAACTGCAAGTGAAAAAAATGAAGTAATCCAAACTATGTCTTTAATCGCGGTGTATTCAACACCAAAAATCGTCGTTATTACGACGCAAAAATGACGTATTTGCGAAAGTCTTTCGTAATGCTTAATATTGCAGAAGCGAGTAGCATAAATCACAACACAGTCAAACCTCGAATTAACGGATTAATGCAGAAATGCAATCGTCCGTTATTGCAAAATGTCCGTTATTGAAAAAACACTGAATTTACCTAGTTTAGATGCTCAATAGGCTACACGTTTTGGTTTAAAGTCACTTTATTACCGTTATGTTGCAGAAACATACCACGCCTGAAAAGTCGAATAACTTGGCAGCATGGTCTTTGCAAGATAGGTTTGTTACAAACATACGTGAAGCCTATGCTAATGCGATATAACATAGACTACGTTAATTTAGTCCGAGTCTGAGATGACCATAGGCTCTTGACTGCTGCATGGTACAGCGTTGATGGATGTCGTGAGACCAGAATCGCTTTGCGGAGCAAAAAAGTTCATAAACTTTCTTTGACATCCTATTATATGCTGTTCTTTGATGATTAACTCTTTAATCATTCGAAGACTGCTATAGTGATGTGCCATTTCTGGTAGCTGACTGTAGGATGAATAATCAATCAAGGCATCACATAGGTGCGTAAGGTAGACAGCTTTTTTCTTGGGACAACCATTTCTTCATCGTCAGTGCTCTCTTTCTCTTCCTTTCCTAACACAGACGACACTATCTCGGCCTCCGACAAAAGTTCGTATCCTGGATTCATGTGTAGCTCGCTAAGCCATTCTGTGACATCAGCAATTGAAGTTGATACTTGTCCGCACTCTAGCATATGGAGATAGTCTTCTGCCTCAAGACCTTCAAAGTTCGTTTCTGTGTTTACATCCTCCAACAGCTTTTTCCAGGAGTTTGCTAAAACTGAAGATCTAAGATCCTGCCATGCTGCCGCAAAGTTAAAAATGGCAGAACGGATATTATATCTTTTTATATTGGCCAAAGTGCGTTCTCCTCTGTTGTCAACCAACTTATCGTCGATGACCACCAGAACCTCATCCAAGTAACGGCGAATATAATGCCTCTTAAGATCGCTAATAACTCCTTGATCCATTGGCTGCAGAATCAAAGTCGTGTTAGGAGGCATGAAGAGCACTTTAATTTTTCCATCTTTACTTGAAAGGATATCCTCACTAGGATGCGCAGGAGCATTGTCGAGAATAAGAATTGCAAGTACCTCGTCCGGAGAAATCTTCAGCACTTCTTCCTGATAAATGCGCACAGCTGGCACAAAATGATTTGAAAACCAGTTTGAAAAAATTGCGGAGTTAAACCAAGCTTTGTTGGAGTGATAGTAGATGACAGGCAGATCACGCTCAATATTTAGACCTACAAATGCTCGTGGTTTCTTGGACTTACCAACCACAGCAAGCTTTAATCGGTGTTCTCCTGTAGCATTAGACCCAACAAGAACTGAGAGTCTCTCTATGCTTGATTTCTTTCCCGTGGCATTTCCCTCTCCTCTACGTATCTGGGTATTTTTAGGCATGGAGCGCCAAAAGATGCCGGTTTCATCTGCGTTATAAATTTGGGAAAGGGAAAGCCCTTCATCACTAACAAGGTTTTTTATCTTCTCACGGAAGGGGGCCACGCTGCTCTCATCTGCATCACCAGCCTCCACATGAAGAACTTTGCTAAACAATCCGTGGCGATTTCGGAATCGCCAAAGGCACCCTTCACTGCCCTTAAAATCACTGAAGCCAAGGTGAGCAGCAAGCTTTCCTGCAGCTGCCAATATCTCGGTTCCTCTCACATTAACGACGTTAGAGCGTTTCTGCACATACCATTTCATAACTGCCGCATCTAAAGACTCCTTCTTCCCTGTTTTCATGTGCTTTCTGTTCCCAACTTTGCCACTCTTAGAAGACGCGGCATCAATACAGTAAGAGGCTGCAAATTTTTCCAGCTTTTCCTTGTTCTTTCTAATGTCTGAGACCGTCTGCCTTTTTACTCCGTATTTCTCACAAACACTTTTAACGGTCGCTCCTTTTTCGATCTCTTTAATCAGTTCTAGCTTTTTCACCACGGATAAATTTACACGCTCACGCTTTACTGATTTGCTGATATTGCTGCTCATCTTCGATAAAACTCAGAATTTCTTAGATAAATCAAACGAAGGCTACCGGTACAGCTAAACCGTAAAAGAAAGTCAAACCACGAACTTACGCTTAACGTCGCATACCCATTGTTGAAACAAAGCCCATTATCAAACAATGCATGGAAAATTTTGAAATGTTCTTATCTTAATTGCTATTATGACATAATAGCGCATTAATGACGATATCAAAGTTAAATGTCCCATGCTGCATGGCATGCATTGCACGCTTGTTTGCACTTAAGAGGTAATAGTTAAACCCAAATCTTTTGCAATTTATTCAAAAAATACAAAAAAATAAAAAATTTTGCTGCTCAAATTAATGTCCGTTAAATCCGAAATCCGTTAAATCGAGGGCCGTTAAATCGAGGGTCGACTGTACACGGTTTATAACCACATTTCAGCGCAAAACTTGACTGTTGTATTTATGAACAACCTTTTAATTTGCTTTTGCTGAAATGCAGATGCGTCGCAAGCAATTATTTTGTATAAAAATCCGCGGTTGGTAAAGGTTGGTCGTTTTTAAATTGTATTGTTGTGACGATTTTTCAGAACAATTCCACGATTGTGATCCGTAAGTGAAAATTTGCCGTACAGTAAGTTTGCCGAAGGTTGAAAATAGTTGGAGATGCAGAGTTTTTAAAATATGTAAAATTAGACCGAGTTTTTGGAAATTGAAACATGTCACGTCACCAAGGAGAGTTTTTCGAGGACTATCAAAACTTCGAGAAAAGTTAGTTGCAAGTACTGCGATTGTATTTTGGAGGCAGTCTCGCGTCGTAAATGAAGCATCGCTGTCGTTGCACGAGGTCATGGGTTCAATTACCAAGCCAGTCAAATTGTTGTGAAAAACCTTTCAAATGAGTTGAACATTGCAAGCTAGCTAACTAGTTGCGCAGGGAAAATCGTACATAACGTTTCTCCGGAGTCGAGACTCTATAAGTGGACTTTTTCCGTTCGCACATTGAGACATTGTGTTGGTTTAATAAATAGGCTATTATTTTTTCGTTTTGTTTGCTGGTTTTTTGTTTGCCATCTGTGTTTAACTCATACTTAGGTTAATGATAGTACACTAATAACTTAATAGTAGACAAGAGGTGAGTTTCCGGAGCTCAGTGTACCACCACTCGACCAATTCCATGTACTATCATTGTATTAAATAATCTGTTGATGTATCGTAAAGCCCTTGACTTGCGCCATCTGTATGTTTCAGTAATGTCGCGACAAGAAGCATGTTAACACAAAAACCCTTGGTTATCACTTTCGTATCTTATTGTTCTTCGATTTATGAAGCCAACGGTGTTAATTTTACGGCATATAGCATGATGCATCAGCTCGTCTTCAACTTCTCGATTCAGTTTGATTGTTAGAAAAAAACTCCTGCTGTCCAAATTACTTTGACTCATGCTTCATCACAATTTGCTAAATCTGTTACTATAATAGAGCAAAACATGAAGTCGAGCATATTAAGCTTATTTTACTTCGACTTTTAGTTCTATAGAATCTGTAAATTAATTAACAAATTGAATTACGTTAATTCCAAAAATATTGTGAAATAGAAATCGATAAATTTACAGCACATTTCATGGCGTTCATCAGCAGAACAAAATTTTTGTACCATGCCTTCTCTCTTTGATGAAACAAACAATGAATTATGCTATTTGTTGTCCCCATTCTCCAATTCATTTGCTACTTCTTTTCATAAACGTCATGAATTTTATGACTTAAACCACAAATGTTTATTCCTATTCGCACAAATTGTAGGCCTATGTGTGGCGACTTCACTTGTTGTCAGTGATTTTTGATAAGTTTTGCAATTGTAGCCCTATTACTTCTATTGCAACGCACAGTCGCACAGGCCTGGATTAACCACATAGCAATAGTAGCATTTGCGACAAGCCCTGCGTTTGTAAAGGTCTGTGGTCAGAAGTAAATGGCCTTCTTCAAAACACAATTTACTTCTGACCGCAAAATTAGTAGTAGCCTTCAGCATGGCCACTCAATTGCGCGGTCCAAGTCTGCGGGTCAATATTCCTAAGCGCTAAGTCGCGAAAATTGCTCCCACCATTCGTTATAGTCTACGCTTCGGCGTACTACCCCAGTATAATGAAGATTTGATTTTGATCAACACCTAATTTTATAGCGTGTCAAATAAGCGACTGCAGGCACTTTTCATTCACTGTAGTATTTTAACGAAATAATGGATCGCATTGGAAGGTAGCAAGGAAAAAGATAACGATAAATCTTATGGAAAGCGTCGGCATTTATCGTGTTTTACGGGAGTGTGAAAATTTAAATATTCAGCAGGCAAACGAAAATGAGGAAAGCTAAGAAAATGGAGAATAAAGTCAGCAAGAGAAAAGTGGAGAGAGTTCAGCTAAGAGAAGTGCTTTTGGTAAATTCTAAATTGTTAAAAAAGAAAAAAGTGCGATGTTTCTCAATAGAGACTGGATTGAACCCAAGTCATCACAACACATTCTGAAAAGCAACTAACTGTGATGAAAAAACAAGAAATCGTTGTATTTTTCAAGATCAAATCTTACTCTCCTCATTGTACTAGGCTACGCCGAAGCGTGAAACCAGCGCATGTGGCGGGGTCCATCTCTGCGTCGTAGCGCCTATAGGCAACACATCTTTGAATCTGAAGAAACATTGCAGGGGTGGCAGGCCGTTAGCAACCATTCCCTGTCCACTTGTCCAGTTTAAGCGGTTCAAAAAGCCCACGGACTTTCTGCATGACAATTCAATGTTTGACGTCATGATCATTTGTTTTATTTATGACATCAACAAATTAACTATGAATCAAAAATTGGTATATTTTTATACTTAACATGTGGATAAGGTAGCTATACCCGATTTAGTTGGCCCGGAAATTGAACCCTAAACCTCCAGCGCCGATAGCTTTGTCGTAAAAAGCTTAGCTTACCGGCTGGTATCGTTTTCGTTTTTTTTTTTTTGCCGGAATCAAACCAGCTTTTAATCATTTTTTCTGGACCTTTGCAAATAATAAAGTTTTCTAACTGGACCGACCCTGGTTATAGTTGAGTAGCCCTGTCATACGGTATCAATGGAAGAAACAATACCGGTAATTTCATCAGCTTAAAGTGCGATCAGAGTAACGGAGACGTTGAGACCTTGTGCAGGTTTGTTTTATCACAGTGATTTTATTATGACTTATGAGTTCTATGACAATAAAACAAAGTAGCAAACCTGCGCAATGTCCCAAAAGTTTCAACGTTTCAGTAGCGTGATTGCGGCATGACAGAATCAAGCACAGATATCGAAACGAGTAAAAAGCAATCTACTAAGCAGGGCTTCGAACTTGAATTCGAAAGAACTCGATGTTTTTTTCCAAAGTCGAACTCGAAAACAGTCTAAGCTGAGAACTCAAACTCGTTAATATTCCGGGCTGAGAACTTGCATTCGAACTCGAAAATATTTTACTCGATTATCCCTTGTTTTTAGTTAAAACGACTTGCGCCATGCTCAAGATAATCACATTTTTTCTGAACTCGAAAGAACTTGACAAACTTTCACTGGACTCGAACTTGAACTCTAAAATATGTAAATACTGAACTCGAACTTGAACCGGTAAAATAAGCGGAACTCGAACGTAAACTCGATAACAAAATCGATCGAGTTCGCAGCCCTGCTGCTAAGAGAGGTTGTCAGCGTGTTGCGTTTGGTTGCTCGAAAAGTTGGCATACAACTAAAAAGAGATCTAGAACCCCTAGCGAAGGAAGAGAAGACGGAGAAAGATTCTGAAAAGTTATGTCCCAGATCATTTAATAAGTAAGAATATCTGAAATATTGTATGGTGTATAGTAGGCATGGGCAACATACGGCCCGCGGGCCGGATCCGGCCACCGAGACCATGTTATGCGGCCCGCCGGCACTTACAGAAACATAAGCTCCGATCACAAATCAAGCCGAAGACCTTTCATTTTTTTAAAGGACATCTGAGGACAAGTAGACCTGTTTTGCTCTTCGCCGCAGGAGCGTATTTAGGGGGGCATTGTGCCATGCCCCCTTTTGACTCTGCCTTTTCGTAAAAATAACAAAATTAATGGTGCCAAGTTACCGAAAATGCTAGACTCTTTTGATGGTTTTAGTCGCTTATGGCCAGGGGCGGATCCAGGAGGTAGGATGAGGAGTAGGCATCCTCCCAAGAGTTATTTTCAAAAATGCTTTTGATGTATGCAGTTTTCCATGATTTCGAACCTCTTCGACAGCGATAAGTGTCACGTCTTAAACAGGCATAATCGAAAATGTGCGAACAAAATGCATCATATTTGGCGAAGCGTCCAGAATGAGAGTCAAAGAATTAAAACAAAATTTGCGTGAGAATTATTTCAAAATCACTAAAACAGCCATTACAGCATGCAAGTGTTCCAATTTTTTTCGGGGAAGTATGCCCCCGTACCCCCTAGAGCCTTTCTTGTTTCTCAATCACTTTTATAGTAGTTATGCCGAATAAAAAGATTAAAAAAATATGCAAATTATGGCCCCCCTTTTTAAATTTTTCGCTACGGCACTGCTTCACCGATATTTTCGGTACAAAACAGGACATCTGAAGACGTGTGGACCTTTTTTTTCTCTTTTTCGTAGAAAAACAGGACATCTGAGAATATGTAAACCTTTTTTTTTGCTTTCCAATCAGAGCAACCCTGACAATAGTAGTTGTTGAAGATATTGAACTCTATCCATTGTATAATCCGGCCCGGGAAGGACTTCGTCTTCCCACATATGGCCCGCCGACTAAAGAAGTTGCCCACCCCTGATATATCCGCACAGCGGGTGGTTCCAAGATGGCGGATCGAGACTTCAAAGTGTTACACTTTTTCTCGCGCTATGCGCAAATAGTTGTGGTATTATATATCTATGCTTATAACACAAAGCCTTAATTATTCCTGTTCTCACAAATCGTATGTTTAGCGATTCAACCTTTCGTTAGTGATTTTCGATAAGTTTTGCAGTTGTAGCCCTCAGAGCTGGAGTCTCGGCCAAAATCTTCGAGGGCCCCGCCACTCGTTACACGTCTCGGCGTAATACTGAGAGTGTAAAAAAAAATTGATTTTTTTTGCCTGAAAAATTAATTTTTGTAAAACTTGTTTTTGAATGCCCATGCCGCTAACTTTAAAATTTCTTTTCTAGATTCATGAAGTTTCCATAAGGAATCGTGCGGCTATCATGCGTAGCAAAATGGGTTCTTGTGTGGAAAAAGCCAAAACCACTGTTTTAGAATGACCACTTAAACCAAAACAAGCAAAATGAAAACCGCTTGTCATGTGAGAAAGCAATCTACAGTAGATGAAGTATGTTTATTTTGTTTATTTACAAGACCATAAACACAAACGAACAATAACAAAGAGCAAGAACAGTGCAGTCGAAGAAAAGGCAGCAGCTACAAAAGGATGTACTCTGACACAAGCTCGAAATAGAAAACATCACAATAAAATGCTCGGTCACTGCCAGGTCTGCAACCAACGCTCCCCTTCAAAAAATATTCGCCCAGCCCGGAAAAAAGTCAGTTGCCGGTATTGCGATATACGTATATACCAATATAGCTTATTAATTTGTGCCCTATTAATGAATACTTTTTGCCTACCCTGATCCATTGCTTGTAGTCGCAAGCATGTTCGCTGCACATAACTTACAGACTCAAGAGTATGCCGACATTCCTAAAACCCATGGTGAACAAACAGTGTTTACGGAAAATTTTCATAGCATTTTAGGAATGTCAGCATACGATACTTAATGTATAGCAAGTCATACTTGACCGATGAGGCCGAAATTGGCTAAACAATCTCTCAATCGGAGAAGATGATGTAGGTTTTTATTCTGCTGCAGGCAGGCCTATAACGAATGTTGGAAATACCAGTGGTACTGTAGTTGGTTTTTATTCAATTTAAGTTGCTTCATTCAATTTTGAAGCGAACTGTCAAAAACAGCCCCGAGACACGCTCATTTTCCGAGACTTCAAGGTCTCGAGACGAGACCGAGACTTCACACCTTCGAGACCGAGACTTTGAAAAATCGTGTCTCCAGACTGTCTCGAGACCGAGACATGTCTCGAGACATTACAGCTCTGGTAGCCCTATTACTTTTATTGTAACGCGTATGGCCAGATTAACCACGTAGCAGCTGAAGTAGCATTAATTTTGCTACGGGTTCCGCGTTTTTAAAGCACTGCGCGTTCTTTCAAACCATAAATCGGAAAACAGAAAAACTACACTTTTTTCAAAGTACCGGAAAATTTCGGCTGAGGCTTGCTGTTGCGGATTGTCAGCCTCAATTGTTCGTAAATCATAGGTCCTCTTCAAAACATAATTTATTTCTGACCGAAAAATTAGTTGTAACTCAATGTAATTACGCACGGCCTGTTCGTAGAATGAAAAAAAAAAAAATAGTCAACTTCCAATCGCGCTTATGATTGCGAACGTTTTTTGGGCGTTTTTGTGTACAGTATGCTGAAGGTGGGTAGCAGTGACTGAACGGTAGAAGTACTACACAGTATGAAAGCGATCGGCAAAGTAACCAACGGTACCATGTCCATGAGCAAGCATGAAAAAGATATTTCCTGTCAGTGACGTATACACAGGGCTACCACCGGTCCACACAAAAAAAATAAGCACGCTGCTGTTAGGTACAAAAACGAAGACTAAAAAAAAGTTCTTCACGTCCGCAGATCCCTATTTTTTCCACTAGAGTTGCAAAAATAAGCACGAGACTCAAAAATATGCACGTTTTTAGAGATAACCACATTCAAGTTTTTTAAGGCATTGCCCTTGAAAATAAGCACAAATCTTAGAAATAAACACGAAATTGTAACCCTGCGTATACGCAATTCTGAAAATTTGATATGAACGGAATAGAAAGTCTAGTGGTTCTCAGCCTTAAAATTTTAAGTTACGGACCGGCGAAATTTTAAAATAAATTTTGTGGACCGGTGGTCCTCAAAACCAATCAAAAATATCAGGTTAAAACCAATTGCCAAAACCACCAACTTGATTTTCATTAATTGGTGGTTTTTGAAAGAAATGGAGCATACTTGTCTGTTTTAATAAAGAGATAATAGATAATAGTATATTTACAATCATTTCACAAATGTTTCTGTAAAAACTTATACCATCATCAGTGTAAAAACAACTGGGCATTAAGCTAGAATCCAGGCTATCATTTTAGTCTAGTGCCCCGGTAGTTCTTTGCACAGATGATGGTATAAGTTTTTTCAGAAACATTTGTGAAATGATTGCAATTATATTGGCTAATATCGTTTTTTTGAAGTTGACTTCCAAAACCCATGTTAACACTTGGCTATTTTGTTTGTTTCCATTTTATTATGATTAAATTCTGGTAATCGCACTGATCAATTTCAGTTCAACATGTTTTTAGATTACATATTATACTACAACAATTTGTCGTAAATGAATTGTTATTCGTAAGCTTTTTGTCACCTTTCACGATATTTTACAAATAAAACGAACGTAAATGAGTGGCTGAGTGCATCTGCATGAACTCGTATGTTGGCTGATGAAAACAGTATTGCGCGCGCAGCCAAGTGGGTTAATAAAGAGCCCATCTTGACATTGTGGTGTAATTTGGAATTTATTTAGGCGGCCGGCGGAAAAGCAGACGCGAACCGCTAGGGGCGTAATTAAGGGGGTATTGTGCCATGCTCCCTCCCCATTTTGACTTTGCATTTTAATAAAAAAAAAAAACAAATGCTGTTACGTGAGTGAAATATGTCAGACTTGGGATGATTTTTCAGTCTATACCCCCTCCCCCGGGCTCCCCCCTTTTAAAATTTTACTTTATACCACTGCGGACCGTTGTCGGTCGGCGAAGAGAAACACCGGTATAACCTATTACAGCAAAAAAGTGTTTTAATTTATTTTTTGCTGTGCCGAACCTGGCGTTATTCTTACGTTGTTTTTGAATTTTCAGGAAAATTAAGCCACGTGTTTTTATAAAATTGTTCTTGTGAAAAAATACGAGTTTTATTTACTGCGCGGAAGCTATACCTCGTCCATGGTCAATAGTAAATTTTGACAATGGGATGAGTAACATCTTGAAACGTCAAGTGATCAAAAATGTTTTCAATTCTTCTGGCTGCATGTTTTTTATTGAAGCTAGTAAGAAGTTCAAAGCGTTATGCTCCGAATTTAAGAGTCTATCTTGATAATAATGTCCCATGGGAAGAACATACTCAGAGTATAGTTAATAAAATGATTATGACTAGAAGCAACATCAGCAAACAAGACATCTTGTGCCTCTGCCTGTGTTGAGAAACACGTATTTCGTGGCGACATTTCACTGTCAAGTAGGCCTAGTAAAACAATCTCTCAAGTCTTGAAGCTGGATACACAAGCGAAATTCACTCACAAAAACTGAATTTCGTGTCGGCTACAAAAAACGCTCTAAAAACTAAATCACACACTCACAAGTTTCAACACGTCTACTTGATTTCGTTGACGAAAATTATATAAAACAGTAGATGGACAGATTTCCAGGCATTCAATCCTTTGTTTTCTCACCGCACGGGGGATAGGGTGTAGCCTATTTGGTTAAATCATAAAATTGTCGTGCTTTGTTATCTGTTTGCGTTTCAAAACTGATATCCTGCAGACTGCATGCAAACCTCATTTGTCGTAATGAGATTAAGCTTTGTTGTAATTCTCACATTGATTATCGCTTATTTACTGTATATTTGACAGACGTTCTAGAATCTAGATCGTATGCAGAAGTCTTTGTTTGCGTTTTAAAACACTGCAGCAACAAGTTCCTTTGTACAAATTAAACTATACAATTATGTTAGTCCGGTGAGAGTTTTTTGTATTGTTTGATTGAAGCATTCCTGTTGTTGCTTCTGCGGCCTCGATTGCCGGAGGAATGAGGTTAGAATCCACTGTTCTGTGGTTTCAAAGCGCTTGGACTAATGTGCGTGGCTGCGTGCCACACGCACAGTCAATTTAGAATGAAATGGTTGTAACGCTGTCGGTGAAGTTAGATATGCACGAATTTGTAAGAACTTGGGCGATTTTGGTTTTACGATTCTCTCTCCTTCTCTCTCGGTCTCGCAAAGGCTGTAACATAAAATTCTATAATAACCGTGTGGAAGTAAGGAGAAGAGCAGAGACAACAGAGAGACAATGGTAGCAAGCAGGGGCGGATCCAGGGGGGTATGTGGGGGATGCATCCCCCCACCAGCCATTTACAATGTTTTGGATGACTGACATTTTTGCGTAATTTTGAACCTCATTATAACAATATGCCTGAGTCGCCTTAAGCACGTATTGTTGAAACTGTGCGAACAAAATGCATCATATTTGGTGAAACAGTTAAAGTTAGTGGTCAAAAACATAAACAAATTTTGCCTAAAAGTTGTTCAAAAAGCACTATAATGGCCATTGCAGTATGTCAATTTTGAAAAATTTTCCGGGGAAACATGCCCCCGGACCCCCCTAGAGTCGTTTCTGTTACTTAAATTGCTTACAATGAACTCTGCCGGAAAAAATACGCTTGAAAACGTAACGAAATTTGGTGCCCCTTCCCTGATAAAAAAAATTTCTGAATACGCCCCTGACATGATAACAATTTCAAAGGGCTTATGTGCGCTCGTTTCCGGGTCTAAACCTCTTAACGTTTTTGAACTTATGTAAACATTCAATCTAATTCAAAATTACATTCCCCCCACCAAAAATTTCTGGATCTGCCCCTGGTAGCAAGTTTGGAGCAGCTTGCTTCACGTTTACAGAGACTAGTTCCGTTGTAACAGGGTGTGTTTCCTAGGAGGGATGAACACCGACGTAAAAAAGCTGTTTGGTGTGTTCGTTAATTACCAAATGTTTTTGCTGAATATGCCAGCAAAAGACAACTATGAAACCGCAAAGGTAACAGCGAGAACACAACTCAGTGAATATGTGGACAAAGTTCAACGATTACCTTGCCTTCAAATACTTCTGAATTTTGGCAAGAGAGAAGGCGTGAATTCCCTGCTCTTTTCACACTCTCCACTCATACACTATGCGTACCCGCTTCTTCGGTTCCGCTAGAAAGAAATTTTAGTGCAAGCGAGCTAATAATGCAACCACAGTGAGCAAGACTCTCTTCGGAAATGCTTGAAATTCTCGTGTATTTAAAATGCTACTTCAAGTTTTTGGAAAATACAAAAGTTGATTCAACTTGGTGCTACAGATTCATTTTTAAGAGGCCGAATGATTGCAGGTCTCGGTCTTGGTCTCGATTACTGCTGGTCTCGAACCAAAGGTCTCAAAAGACAGCCGGTTTTGGTAGCGGTTTTGGTCTCGAAAAAATTATCAGGTCTTGGTCTCGAAGCAGGTGGTCTCGACCACAACACTGTGAGTACGGTGATAAAAATGTGCACGGCACGGGCAACCCATATGCGCTCAGTACACAGTGGTGGATCTATTTAAGTAAACGCCGCTGTGTCATAAAGGTTTACTCTCGCACAACCGAAAAGTGGGAGCCTGAGTAATTAAATAATTAATCAAGGCTTTATGACGACTGGGTTATAGCCTATACGTGGGTAGACCCGCAGTAGTCAGTATAGTTGCAAATGAGCCGGGTATAGCTAGCACTTAAAAAATGAAATGAAAGCGAGTGTGGAGTTGGAGGGCGCTAACTTCATCGACGTTTGCATTCCTCACCCACTCGGTGGCCTACAAAGTAAATGAACGGAGACTTCCAAAACTCTGTTGATTTTGGTCGTAATTACTTCAACGTAATTAACTTTGGCCTACTGTACTTGCATTGCAGTAGCATAGAATAAAACATGTAGCGTTTGACGCTTATAATATTTTACTGTTAACAAATGAAAAGCTTGATTTGATCATAGACTGTTATATCTGTTTAATACTTGTCAAATTAGAGCTTTGTATTTGTAGCATAGCAAAAAAATTGTGTCGCAATTTATCTACTAGTCCAGTTACTATAGACCAAAAACAAGAGATAAATAAAATGACTGTTTGCCTGTAAATTGCAGCCCAAAAAGAATCAGCGGCAAAAAAAAAAGAGCAGAACAGAATAAAAGCAAACGGTGAAAAAGCAGCTATATTTTTTGGCACAATGGAGCTTTTTAAAAACATCGTTTTTGGGTTTATACTGCTGCAAACTGCATTTTTAAGAGTTTTTAAATTGGAGAGTGTAAAGGAGCGACAGTGTCGTATCATTAGTTTTTATATAGTTGCTTATTTATTTATTTAAAAACACAAAGTAAAAACCTCTACAGACTGTTTCACTTTAGCGGATCATCCATTTTCCGTAATTGTAGTTGCTTATTTATTCTCCTATCACGAGAAAGCGATCAATGCGCTATATAAGCTCGCTTAGGAGTTGCCGACCATCTGTCTACCTCACCAACACGAAGGACTCCGCTGAGTGCCTTTCCCAACGGCACAACAAGTAAACTTGTCGGCTTGTTCTCCACACTGTCCCTTTAATGCTGAGCGTCAAGCAAGGAAGTTGAGAATAGCAATTTTAAAGTCATTGGTTTGACTCGACTCGGAATCAAACCCAAGTCTACAGCTCTCGAGGCGGACGCTCTTACCACTCGGCCGTTTGATCTGTTAGGCCTGATTGTTTTCAGCATGCAAGTACAGTAGAAAGTTTATGATACCGTCAGTGCGGTAACACAGTAGAAGCCAGGTGATATTCTATACGGTGTTTAAATTGATCTTTTTTCTAACTAAGTTTGATTTAAGAATAATAATTCAGTAAATAAAATAGACGCATATTTTACGACTTTAGTTGGACATATTCAAATTGCGACGAAGTGATCTCAGATTTTATTAACAATTTTGCTTTTAATACATTTTAGACTTAATAATTTTGGATGCCAGAGGAAATTAACCCTCTTCGTAGGAAAAGGAAATTCTCAAGGAAAAATAGGAAATTCGTAAGAGGAAATTAACGTAATTAATCCGTAGTGAATTAGATAGATCCGTAGTGAATACAACTTAATCCATGGTGAATTAGATGGATCAGTTTGTTGTTCGAACATTCCAGGTGCGATCATCAACGTACTAGCAGCCAATTGTAATTTCTTAGCGTAAAACATTTTAGCTTTTCTCATACTATTGTTGCAAATCAAAATCAAATCTTCGTTATACTCGCCGTATTACGCGCAAGCATGTAACGAGTAGCGGAACCCATTTTCCCAGCTTAGCGCCTGGGCAACTCCGAAAAAACAAGCTTATTGCAGCGGTTCCGAGCCGTTGGCAATACTGCGTCTGATTTGACCGGCCCAAAAATGGAACCCCAAACTTGCCGCTCCGGAAGCGATGTCGTTACCACTACGCCAAACACCCATTGTTTCCAACTTGTACATTAATCGGTAATTAATTTAGTCACATTTTATAAATTTTGCAAGCTTCATGTTGACTGTTTTCAAAGTTGATATTTTGGGGAGTAGTCAAAAACAGTTCGCTACCCCGGTTAAAAAAATGCCCCTCCCCCCTTCTCCCCCGAGCTGAGTTTCTGGTTACGGGCCTGCACAGAAGATTTCCGAAACATCAGTGGTAGATCTTAAGGCCAATAATGTACAACACGTAAAGCGTAACAATGCCAGTTTGGTAATCATCACATTTGTCATCTTCATATTAGAACGCAAAATACAAAAAAATAGGTTTTCATCCTTGCACCAATTCTCCGATGTTTTCCATGCGGCTGTGGAATTTTCGTCAAATAATTTTACTACTGCCTTAAATTGCAACCTCAACATGTGTTGCTTGATGTCAATCATTTTAGCTTTTCGTCTACAATATCACAACATAACTGTCACCTTCCAACTTTTTCCCACTTGGATACCCAAATAAACTTGAATAAAACTTGGTTAATATGTTTAATGCAAGAATCGGGTAATATCATTGGTAGTTTAGCGGATTTCAACATGGTTTTTGGTACGATAATGCTTCTTAAAACGAAAAGTTTTCCCAGTAATAATACTGTAATGCACTTGATGACCACATATTTAATTATGTGTTGATTTTATCATTGATAGACGAAAAGTTCTGATCAATATACAACAGAACTTCACCTGGACTGCCAACGTGACCTAATGAGTGTGCTAATGTGGTTGCCAAATGAAATTATTTACGCCATACAGCAAGCACTTTTTAAAAACGTGCGGTTCGATTGCGATTTTTACAAGCATGAATAATTGCTGTAGATGGTATAGTTCTTCAGCTCATAATTGGCAATTCATGTTTTGATGTAATTGCACATGCACCATAAAAATTTTCGCCAAGTATAATTATTCCCCCAAACCTCAGGCAGTAATTAAGTACCTGTTTATGACTTTACGTTTTTTGTGTGCGTCAATAACACAGGATTAAGGTTTAACTGACACATTCAGGGTCATTACAACTCGCCTAGTTCAAATGAATAGTTTAGTAAATTTTTCAAATGAGATGAACATTGCAAGCTCACAATCTGCACGGTGAAAATAACCACAATTCGTCATTGTTACAAATAAGTCAAATTAAAAAAAAATCAAATCTTCATTATACCCGAGGTATTACGCCGAAGCGTGTAACGAATGGCAATCTTCGCAGCCTGGCGCCTGGGCAACGCAACTCTGAAGAAACGTCACAGCGGTAGCGAGCCGTTGGCGACATTGCGTCCTATTTGCCCGGCCCTGGATTCGAACCTCAGACCTCCCGCACCAATAGCGTGCGCTTAGCAACTGAGCCCACGGGCCGGTTTTGATTGTTTATCATTATCACAATTGATCGCATTAACGTTGAATTTGTTGCTAGATGCGAGAACTTGACCTTGGATGGAACAAGTTCAGTGAAAATGGTGCGATATGTTTGGCAACCTGTGTACACAAAATCGAAACACTGAAGGTCCAGGGCTGCGATATCGGACCAAGAGGCATCGAAGCTCTGGCTCAGAGTATCAGAGAAATGAACCATCAGGTGAAAATATTAAACAATATGAAATTGATGATATTTTTGCACGATAAATTAAAATCTATAAAAATATGGATTAACGCAGAAAAGTGTGACGGTGCGTCTACCGATGCGCGAATACGCGACAGGAGACAACTTTTTATCCATTTTGTTCGTTTATTTTACTGTTTAACGAAACGATCACGCAAAAACCTTTTACATTTACTTGCATTATGATTGCCTTCGCGCTGTCGCTTGTCGCGTTCTTGTAAACGCACCGTTCGTGTACAAGGCTCCATAAAATTGTGTTTAGAACATTGAGGTGCGTTTTACATTGCTAGCGACAACGCGACGATCGGTTTGCGACTGGACGACAATGAGTATTATGTAACTGTACAGTAGCAGAATTTCGTTTTCATGCAAATGTGGTGATCGTAGATAGCACCAGTTTTTAAGTGGATTATTTTATTGCATTATTTTAAACAATGTCAAGAAAGCCAGGCTGGTGCTGTAAAAACGCTGCTTACAGGTAACACTGATCTTATAAAAATTTTTTTTGCCCCCATCCCCCTGCAAAAATTTCTGCTGACGCCCGTGAGTATTTCATATCTATAGTTACAACACAAAGCCTTGATTATTCCCTTTCTCACAAATCGCATGTTTAGCGATTCAACTTGTTGTTAGTGATTTTTGATAAGTTTTGCAGTAATGTTGTAGCCCTATTACTTTTATTCCAATGCGCAATTTTCATGGTGCAATAATATGCACAGAATTAATTTTCTTTCCCATCTAGAATCCCAAATGAATTTGAAAAATATTTTTTCAATGTTTTTAAGCATGCACGACGATATAGTTATAGGAATAGCCATAATTTTGTGAACCAACTTTGGCAAAATCAGATGTTTAATGATGGTTGCTTTACCTATTAGGGTCAATCCTCTGATTTTCCCCATATTTAAAACTGTCTTAATTTGAACAAGGGTATTTTCAAAATTAACACGGTTTGATTGTCTACACTTCTTTTAATAGGTATTTTAAACCCATGTATTTAAGGTTATCATCTTCACTGAGCCATTGTAAATCTTTTTCACTTAAAGGTTTCGTTGCATTACCACGGAGAGATAGCACCAGTTTTTAAGTGGATTATTTTATTGCATTATTTTAAACAAAATCAAGAAACCTTTTTTTGACCCCCTCCCCCTGCAAAAATTTCTACGGACGCCCATGAGTATTTCATATCTATAGTTACAACACAAAGCCTTAATTATTCCCTTTCTCACAAATCGTATGTTTAGCGATTCAACTTGTTGTTAGTGATTTTTGATAAGTTTTGCAGTAATGTTGTAGCCCTATTACTTTTATTGCAATGCGCAAGGCCGGATTAACCTCGTAGCAGAAGTAGCATTAGTTTTGCTACGGGCCCCGCGTTTTAAAGGCCCTGCGTTTTTTTAAAGCATAACTCAGAAAACAGAAAAACTACACTTTTTTATAAGATCCGGAAAAGTTCGGCCGAGGCTGGTTGTTCTTGAGTTTTGCGGATTGTCAGCCTCAATTGTTCGTTAATCATAGGTCCTCTTCAAAACATGATTTATTTCTGACCGCAAATTAGTAGTGATGAACCTATGCACGGCCTGTTCGTAGCATGAAAAAAAAGTAATCAACTTCCAATCGCGCTTATGATTGCGAACGTTTTTTGGGCGTTTTTGTGTACAGTATGCTGAAGGTGGGTAGCAGTGACTGTAAAGTGTACGGTAGAAGTACGGCACAGCAAGAAAGCAAGTGGCAAAGTAACCAACGGTTCCGTGAACAAACATGAAAAAGTCATTTCCTGTTAGTGGCGTATTCGTGTTTCTGGAATTTTAATACAAACGATATAGAATCCAGTGGTTCTCTAGCTTACTTTTAAATTTTAACTTACGAACCGGCAAAATTTCCAAATAAACTTTGTGGATCGGTGGTCCTCAAAACCAACCAAAAATATCATGTTACAACCAATTTGCCTAGACCACCAACTTGATTTTTATTAATTGGTGTTTGTTGAAAGAAATGAAAAATACGTGGCTGTTTGTTTATTTCCATTTTATTATCAAACTCTGGTAATCGCACTGATCAATTTCAGTTCAACATGTTCTCAGATTGCACATTCTACTACAACAATTTGTCGTAAATGAATTGTTATTCGTGAGCTTTCTGTCACCTCCCACGATTTTTTACAAATAAAACAAAACTAAATGAATGGCTGAGTGCATCTGCATGAACTCGTATGTTGGCTGATGAAAACAGTAGTGCGCGCGCAGCCAAGTGGGTTAATAAAAAGCCCATCTTCGAGTTGAGGTGTATTATTGGAATTTATTTAGGCGGGCCGGCAGAAAAGTAGATGCAAACCGCCAGGGGCGTATTTAGGGGGTATTGTGCCATGCTCCCTTCCCCATTTCGACTTCGCATTTTAATAAAAAAAGAACAAATGCTGTTACGTGAGTGAAATATATCAGACTTGATGGGCTAAGACTGGCTGACAAATTACGATTCGGGTTCGCGCTTGAAAAATCAAGGTCGGGTCGGGTTGGGCTCAACAATTTCAACCCGTTGACAACTCCGACCTTTGTAGACTTTTGTTGTAAAACCTTAAACAAAAATATAAGTTTTTTACCTTAAGTTTAACCGTGCTCATTAAAACCATTAATCTCCATCAAATAAACTCCCAAACTCGTCATTAATTAAACCCCTTTCAAATTGCAACCTACCCACCATGACTCTTTAATGCCCTTTGAATTTTGTTTTTTTATAATGTCGTTAAATAAAACTTACGTTTTGCCTCAATTTTATCCCCACGAACCAGAGCCATTAATCCCCATCTAATAAGCCCCCAAACTCCCTAATGATTTAGCAGCTTTTGGCTTATACCAGCCACTTGTCATGTCTGGGAATTTCCCTTTAAATCATACTTTGTTGTAAGTCATTAACCAAAATTTCATTTTTGCGTCAAATCGAATCCCACTCATTAATCTTTTAATTCTCATTTCATAACCGCAAACCCCCGCCCATTAATTAATCCCTTTTCGGCTTATGACCCATTGCTCATGACTCTCAAAACCCTTATGAATTATACTTCCCTATAAAACGGTGAGCAAAAGTTACATGCTTTACGTTAAATCTAACCCTTTGCATCAGAGCCATTAACCCCAATGCATACGCCCAAAACTTCTTAAGAAGGCATACCATACTAGTTATTTCAACTTTGAACTATCGAGTAGCAACGATGATATGTTACCGCATTACTGTTTTCTTTCGCTTTGTTTAAGCTTCAGCTCAAGTTTTCTCCTTTTCCTTCAAACATTTAACTCATACTGAGCTTACTGCTAATGTAATGATACTAAAACTTTGCAACGCGTTTTTCCAGCTTGCCGGTAAATAAGCTATTAAATGATAACTTTGGTAGTTGAAATTGCTTGTTAAATTCCTTAAATAGATTTTCATGGTGCAATAATATGCACAGAATTAATTTCTTTACTTTTTCCACATTGAATTATCCCAATACATTTTGAATTAACCCAACTGATGTACGAATGGTCACTGGTCGGACCAAGTAAGTGAATGATAAAAAGTTTGTTAATATAGATCCAGTTTTCACACTTTCAATGCAAATAACACTTGTTTGTGTCGCAAAATTGAGGTTTAAAAGTACTGACGTAGGAATGATACAATATTATTGAAAACCGTGATGTTAATTGATTGATCAGCTAATCCAGTTGTAATTAGCTCCAGTCATGAATCAAACTCAAGGCGCAGAACCACCACAAACAGTCAATTCGTCGCTTGGCAACATTACAGAAAGCTGACAATGTTTTCTCGCACAAACAGAAATGTAGCTTGGCAATGATTGGTAGAAGTAAACATGCAATTACAAAAAGTAGCCACTCTGTTTCAAATAAAATAAAAATTCAAAATCTATGCAATTAGCGAGCTATAAATAAAAATGTGGAAGGAGTTGTTTGGGCAAATGCTGCTTCTTCCACACTTCTTGCTTAACCGTTTCTGTTTTTTTTTTTTTTCAGCTTTTCATTTTTTAGTGTAAAACGTAACGGTATCCAATTTTGTTTCAAGATGTATAATTATTGCCCACTCATTTATGGATACCGATCAGATGGCCGAGTGGTATAGAGCGTCTGCTTTTAAATCGGTAGACTTGGGGTTCGATTTCGAATCGGGTCAAACCAATGACTTGAGAATTGGTATTCACAGCTTCCCTGCTTGACGTTCAGCATTTAAGGGACAGTGTGGAGAAAGCCGGCAAGTTTACTGGTTGTGCCCTTGGGAAAGGCTCTTAGCGGGATTCCCCCATCTTAGTGTGGTAGACAGATGGCCGGCAACTCCCAAGCGAGCTCGTACATCGCTTTGTCGCTTTCTCGTGATAGGAGGATGAATATGCCAATAATAATATTAATAATAAAAATAAAAATTTATCCCATGTTTATATCTGCCAAGTACTGCCACGCGTGAAAACTGATTAGTGTGATACGGAGATTTTGATGAGGCTCATTTGAATGCTCTAATTTAGCTATAGGTTGGGTCAAAAGGGTTTTCATGGTGTGGAGTTGCTATTTCCCCGCGGAGTAATTTCATTTTCTAAGTTTGACCATAGGCCATCAGATCAAGCTTATAGTCAGTCCTAGACTTTAGTCCTAGACTTTAGACTTTAGTCCTAGACTTTAGACTCATAGTCAGTCCTAGCCATCAGATCAAGCTTATAGTCAATCTTAGACTTGAGAGCAGTCCCATACTTTATAGTCATCACGGGGGTGTAGTGTGTAGTAGCACCTAATACTGTATGTCTTTGCTACCTTCTGTTGTGTGTATGCACACCGTCATTGCCATGCAGAACCATTAACATCATGTCTATCATTGAAATCGAGAAACAAGAAACGCGAATTAACCTTTATAGGTATTTGGTAGAATAAAGGTTATCTGGAAGAATGCATTGTAGGTTGATGGATGTACTTCATGGATTTGAAGCTCATAGCACCACTGAAGAGGCTTAATTTAATAGTCGAAACGTATCCCGTCTGGTGCAAAATAATCTAACAATTTCCTTTCTTTACATCACTTTGAATATTATCATGGCGCCATGCTGGCACAAGTTAAAAAATGTCACGTGCCGTTGTACGCACCTTCATAATTTAATCATTTCATTGCGGGCTCGCAACTCTCTAACACTGCGCATTTTTACACCTGATGCCAAGGGCAGATTACCATCGGCACGCAGATGTGTAGAGGAGCTACTTGGGTCCGTTTCCAGCGCTTGCAAACCGGTATTGAATGCTCCCACTTGTGACTGTGGCGAAGAGGAACAAAGTGCAAACCTGTTATAGTTGGATGTCGATTTTGCCGTGTCCCTAATGGGCAGCGCGACATGCGAATTCTCGGTGACAAAACCTTTACGTAGCTGCTCGTAACATGCCAAATATTTAATCCGGCAAATTCGTCAAGACTCGGAGTGGTAAGGAAATTAACCCTGGGTCTCAAAACAATCGGCGAAATAAAGATCTCCTCCACACGATTAAGAAAAAGATTCTGAGTTAAAGCTCGATCTGAATTTCCTCCTGAAAAGCGTTCTCTATTCTTGTGCCATTTTTCACGTCATAATTACGAGAAACCATTTTTTTGTAGTAGTAGAAGGCACTGGCAGTATGCTGTACACCCAATAACACCCAAAGCAAAAGCGCTGATAATAAAAACATCTTGCGAACCAGCCAAAAAATTGTGCCAGTTTGATACGCTGTTCAGATCAATCTACAATCGGAATTTTATCAAAGTTTCTGGGGCGCAATAAAACCATGCAGTTGAACCAAGCCACGTTCACGCTGTGGCTGAACGACAAGCCGTGGGTACTTGCAAACAGATAGAGCTACCAAACATCTAACGCAGCAGTACCAAACATTGCAAGGACGTTTAATAAAAAGTGCGGAGAGTTGCAAGCTTACTGCTCAAGTAAGCTGTATTGCAGTGAGTTATTTTGCCAACGAATACTGTACCTTGGAACAATGAATATGATTTTAACTCAGTTTTTTGGTAAAACTTGAAGTTTACATTTTGGCTTCATCAAGGCGCTGCGAGCATTGGTGTGCTTTGCAATTCTATCAAGTTTGTTTTTCCATAGTAGACAACCTTTACGCTGGCTAAGCAGCGAAAGACTTAGAGGTTTAGTTGTAAATCGTGTCAAATCAAAATGGTCATAAATCGGTATTTGTTTGAAGTTTAGCGTTGTACTGTAGATTGCTTGTGTCGCTTGGAGGCCTAGGAAGGATACTTAAGGGCGTAGCAACATCTTTATGTGGTTAACAGATGACTGGCAGCATCTGCTGCGAAGAAACGTCGCAGCGGTAGCGCGTCCGAACACTGCTGCTTGCTTGTTGAAAATCAACTAAGTTGTTTATTTATATTTATTCATTATTCATATATGCATTTTTTCAAAACTTTATTTTCTAGCTGTAACAGGGTATATTATAGAAATCCACTTTTTGGATTTTTAAATAAGCAGCAATCAATTGAGTCATCATAATGTCAAACTCAAACCCAGCATACCAATTACTTCAACCAATGACATAAAACAGACTTTAACTTACTTAGTTTTTCGCTGTTGTATTACAATGCGATAAATCAATCAATCTCATAAAATGAGGAAAAGCAGCTTGCGTAATTTTAATATCAAAAATTTAGCAAACATGTAGCAAATATTGGAAATTCGCATTTTTGCCAAACAAATAAAACTGTTTTGTGGATCTCGCAAGTCAAAGCCGTATTAAATCTTGCATGGAGTGACCCGAGGCTAATGTTTTATATGGGGCTTTGTCTTTAGCAAACCTGATTTGAGGGGTGCATTTTTCCTTGGGGCAAAATTTTGAGAAATAGCTTTTTGATACAGTTTCGCTTGGGTAAGCAAAAGCAGAGTTACTTTTTAAGCGAAACGAAAAAGCCAAATCTTTGCTCAACATTGCTGTCATTTTTTTGTCGTTTTACAAGTATTGTAACAAGCGCACAGCGCTATTCTGCTGTACAAAGCAAACACAGCCATATCTGCGAGATATGCGGTAGTTTTTGTGAAAAACGCGAGAAAACTATTCGATTCTGGAAGAAGGAATTATTATATTGCAAAGCTGTTTTGGGCAGAAAATGCACATCATTCTGTGGACCTGATGACTTTTTTTTGGTCTTTCCTTGTTTTTGGGCAGAAAATTGCACATCATTCTGTGGACGTGATGTTTTCTTTTTTGGTCTTCACTTGTTTTGGAGCAGAAAAATTGCACATCTGCGGACATGATGACCCTCAAAGAACCTGTCCTCCTTTTGCATAGTGAAAATTTGGTTACCTTATATTTTGGACATGTCTTCTGTCAGAGTTTTTTCAGTTTCCTTGAAGGTGTTAGCAGAAGCAGTTAGAACAACGTCATCAGCGTACATGTAACGTGGGTTTTTACTTCTGAGAACTTCCATGTATAAATGTTGTACAAGGTAGGAGCCAATACCGAGCCTTAAGCGACACCATTTTTAGTCTATACGTGAGCATAAACAGAAACTGCTAGATTTAACTGCAAGTGAAAAAAATGAATAAACCACACTATGTCTTTAATCGCGTTGTTACGACGTGTATTCGACACCAAAAATCGTCGTTGTTACGACGCAAAAACGACGTATTTGCGAAAGTCTTTCGTAATGCTTAATATTGTAGAAGTGAGTAGCATAAATCACAATACATGGTTTATAACCACATTTCAGCGCAAAACTTGACTTCTGTATTTATGAACAACCTTTTAATTTGCTTTTGCTGAAATGCAGATGCGTCGCAATTATTTTGTATAAAAATTCGCGGTTGGTGAAGGTTGGTCGTTTTTAAATTGTATTGTGACGATTTTTCAGAACAATTCCACGATTGTGATCCGTAAGTGAAAATTTGCCGTACAGTAAGTTTGCCGAAGGTTGAAAATAGTTGGAGATGCAGAGTTTTAAAAATATGCAAAATTAGACCGAGTTAGGAAATTCTAACATGTCACGTCACCAAGGAAAGTTTTCGAGGACTGTCAAAAATTCGAGAAAAGTTAGTTGCAAGTACTGCGATTGTATTTTGGAGGCAGTCTCGCGTCGTAAATGAAGCATCTCTATCGTTGCACGAGGTCATGGGTTCGATTACAGGCCAGTCAAATTGCTGTAGAAAACCTTTCAAATGAGTTGAACGTTGCAAGCTAGCTAACTAGTTGCGCAGGGAAAATCGTACATAACGTTTCTCTGTAGTCGAGACTCTATAAGTAGACTTTTTCCGTTCGCACATTGAGACATTGCGTTGGTTTAATAAATAGGCTATTATTTTTTCGTTTTGTTTGCTGGTTTTTTGTTTGCCATCTGTGTTTAACTCATACTTAGGTTAATGATAGTACACTAATAACTTAATAGTAGACAAGAGGTGAGTTTCCGGAGCTCAGTGTACCACCACTCGACCAATTCCATGAACTATCATAGTATTAAATAATCTGTTGATGTATCGTCAAGCCCTTGACTTGCGCCATGTGTTTGTTTCAGTAATGTCGCGACAAGAAGCATGTTAACACAAAAACCCTTGACTCATCACTTTCGTATCTTATTGTTCTTCGATTTATGAAGCCAACTGTGTTAATTTTACGGCATAGAGCATGATGCATCAGCTCGTCTTCAACTTCTACTCGATTCAGTTTGATTGTTAGAAAAAAACTCCTGGTTTCCAAATTACTTTGATTCATGCTTCATCACAATTTGCTATAAATCTGTTACTATAATGGAGCGGAACATGAAGTCGAGCATATTAAGCTTATTTTACTTCGACTTTTAGTTCTTTAGGATCTGTAAATTAAGTAACAAATTAAATTACGTTAATTCCAAAAATATTGTGAAATAGAAATCGATAAATTTACAGCACATTTCATAGCGTTCATCAGCAGAACAAAATTTTTGTACCATGTCTTCTCTCTTTGATGAAACAAACAATGAATCATGCTATTTGTTGTCCCCATTCTCCAATTCATTTGCTACTTCTTTTCATAAACGTCATGAATTTGATGATATAAACCACAAATGTTTATTCCTATTCGCACAAATTGTAGGCCTATGTGTGGCGACATAGCTTGTTGTCAGATTAAACACTGCATAGCAGGAAACGTTTTTTAGGGGATTTTGTTTACCGGGCATAGCAGGCTAGGCTAACTATTTCAGAAACTTTGTTCTTCCGGTAATAGTCAAAGACGGAGGCTAACGCAAAAAAACTCCAACTTTTTTATTGACGTTTCGCTCAGCAATTCACGCCGAGCTTCTTCAGAACAACAGGTGACAGGGTGGAAAATCCAGCCCTGGCAGAGAACAGCAAATAGTAGCACCATAGTTCTCTATAATATGGTTGTACAACTCTTTTTCTTCTTTTTCTCTTTTTTATCTTGTCACGCTTCAATGAGAAGGTACGGAAGTAGAATTCCCACGATATTTTAGTACAGTAATGCCGCAACCACAGGTGTAATAGCAAACAATTTTTAGGAAGAATTGTGGGAAGAGGAGTGAGGAAGTGCGTTGGGGTGAGGGGAAGTGTAAAGGGAGGTGGGAGAAGTGTGGGGGAGGTGGAAAAAACGTGTTGGGGGGGTGAGGGAGATGTGGAGAAAGGTGTGAGGGTGTGGCGAAGGGCAGAGGGAGGTGAGAAGGGGTGTGGAAAAGTGTGTTGGAGTGTGGGGAAGGTGAAGGGAGATGTGGGGAAGTGGGGGAAGTGAGAGTTGTGGGGAGATGTGTGGGGAAGTACTGAGGGAGGTGTGGAAAAGTGTGCTGGGGTGTGGGGAGATGTGGGAAAGTGTTAGGGAAGGTGAGGAAAAGTTTGGGGGGTTGGGGTCAGGGGAGTTGGATCAGGGAAGTTGGAGTCGGGGGGACTGGGGTCGGGGGTGTTGAAGTCGGGGGGTGGCGTCAGGGGAGTTGAAGTAGGGGGTTCGGGGGAGTTGGAGTCAGGGGGGCTGGGGTCGGAGAATTTGGGGTTTGGGGTCGGCGGAGTTGTGGTTGGGGGGTGGGGTCAGAAAAGTTGGGGTCGGGGGGTGGAGTCGGGGGTGTGGGGTCGGGGGGGTGGGGTCGAAATAGTTGGGATCAGGGGGTTGGCATTGAGGGGGTTGAGGTCGGGGGGTTGGAGTCAGGAGGACTGAGGTCGGCGAAGTTGTGGTTGGGGGGTGGGGTCAGAAGAGTTGGGGTCGAGGAGGTTGGAGTTGGGGTCAGGAGAATTGGGGTCGGGGGGGTTGGAGTCGGAGAATTTGGGGCTGGGGGAGTTGTGGTTGGGGGGTGGGGTCAGAAAATTTGGGGTCGCGGGGTGGAGTCGGGGGGGTTGGGGTCGGCGGAGTTGGGATCAGGGGGTTGGCATTGAGGGGGTTGAGGTCGGGGGGTCCGAGTCAGGAAAGTTGGGGTCGGCGGAGTTGTGGTTGGGGGGTGGGGTCAAGGCCTCAGGGGAGGTTGGGTCGAGGAGATTTGAGTTGGGGGAGGTTGGGGTCGGGAGTGTTGGGGTGGGGGGGTTGAAGTCGGGGAAGTTGAAGTAGGGGGGTTGGAGTTAGGGGGCCTGGGGTCGGAGAATTTGGGGTTGGGGGTTTGGGGTCGGCGGAGTTGTGGTTGGGGGGTGTGGTCAGAAAAGTTGGGTTCAGGGGGTGGAGTCGGATGTGGGTTGGGGGAGTTTAGGGTCGGAAGAGTTGGCATTGAGGGGGTTGGAGTCAGGGGGACTGGGGTCGGGGGGGTTGGGGTCGGCGAAGTTGTGGTTGGGGTCAGAAGAGTTGGGGCCGAGGAGGTTGGAGTTGGGGGGGTTGGGGTCGGGGGTGTTGGGGTCAGGAGAATTGGGGTCAGGGGGGTTGAAGTAGGAGGGTTGGGGTCAGGGGAGTTGGAGTCAGGGGGGATGGGGTAGGCGAATTTGAGGTTGGGATCGGCGAAATAGTGGTTGGGGCATAGGGTCAGAAAAGTTGGGGTTGGGGGGGTGGAGTCGGGGTGTGGGGTCGGGGGAGTTAAGGGTCGGAAGAGTTGGGATCGGGGAGTTGGCAGTGAGAAGGTTGAGGTCGGGGGGTTGGAGTTAGGGGGACTGGGGGGTGGGGTCAGAAGAGTTTGGGTCGAGGGGGTTGGAGTTGGGGGAGTTGGGGTCGGGGGGACTGGGGTCAGGGAAATTGGGGTCAGGGGGGTTGAAATCGGGGGGTTGAAGTAGGAGGGTTGGGGTCAGGGGAGTTGGAGTCAAGGGGGATGGGGTAGGAGAATTTGAGGTTGGGATCGGCGGAATAGTGGTTGGGGCGTAGGGTCAGAAAAGTTGGGGTTGGGGGGGTGGAGTCGGGGTGTGGGGTCGAGGGAGTTAAAGGTCGGAAGAGTTGGGATCGGGGAGTTGGCAGTGAGGAGGTTGAGGTCGGGGGATTGGAGTTAGAGGGACTGGGGGTGGGGTCAGAAGAGTTTGGGTCGAGGGGGTTGGATTTGGGGGGGTTGGGGTCGGGGGTGTTGGGGTTAGTGAAGCTGGGGTCGGGTAGGTTGAAGTCGGGAGGGAGGCGTCGAAGGGGTTGGGGGAGTTGAAGTAGGGAGGTTGGGGTTGGGTAGTTGGATTCGGGGGGTCAGGGAAGTTAGGGATCGGGGGAGTTGTGGTCAGGGGGGTTGGGGTTGGAGGGTTGGGGTCAGGAGAGTTGGGGTCCAAAATCGTGACACTACCCTTCTCCCCATAATTTCTCGCTCTCCCAGATTGTCCCATATTTCTTCCCACACTTCCTCGCACCCCCCACTTTGACCCCACCCCAACACCCTTTCCCCACATCCCAAACACATTTCGCCACACCCCAACACACTTCCCACACCTCCAACACACCTCCCCTTACCTCCCCCCACACCCCAATACATTTCCCCACTCCTTCCATATTTCCCCCATACTTGACCCAACTGCCTTAACCACCAAAAATTTCCCAATTCCTCCACCATCTACACTCCCCCAAATTCTCTATACCCCCCATACTCCTCCTATTAGTGCTATTTTGTCTATTAGTCCTATCAGTCATTTGCGGACTGCAAACTGCATGCAAACATGTAATCGCAGCAAATTGAAAAGCAAATAGAATTGGCCTACGTTACAAAGCGCCTTATAACAGACCATGTAAATGGGCTTATTAACACATAACACGCCTTGGAATGCGCACACCATCATTGCAATGCGCTTGTCGCGGTTTAGCCAAAAAACGTCAAATGCGCAGATTGTGCCGATAATTGCAGCGTAAGTAACTGTAGGGAGTAAGCGATCCAATTTGTTTAGGAAAAGGTCTATGCAATGATGTGTTTGTAGGTGCGTTTTCATTTACTTTTCTCTAGTCTAAGCGAAGTTACTCCGTTTTTTTCAGAAAAAGTGTGCACATTACCTCAATTAATTATATGTAAGTTTAAAACCTGCCAAGTTGGCACTTATCACATTTGAAGCTATTTACTCGTAAATAATTAACCCTGCTGACATGGAAGAAAATTATTTTCAGAGACTCAACAGACCTAATTCAAAAAATGTGAACTATTTTTCAAGCATTTAAATCATGCCCAAAAAATCCTTTGCATTGTCCGAAATTAAGGGTGATTTGTAAGGATGATACAAAATGCCAGTTATGTAACATTTTCTTCTACTACCGGTACCATAAGTAAAAACATCATAGGCTACACAAGACTAACAACTTCAAACACATTTGCTTCCAAATCACTACACAAAAGTCTTTACATGGCCAGAGATGGGCAGTATCGAGATGCATGTATCAGCAATACATATCGCGCGATACTTTTGTGTCGATATCGGCATTGCTTTAGCTACTTTTGAAAGTATCGAGTATCAGTATCGCTTAACTCATATTTTACGTATCGTCGAATGCCGATACAGCATTAGTAGCTGACAAAGTATTTCCTAATTTCCCAATTTCAAATTTTTCTGCGCGCTGTTCTTGCTCTGCCGCATGAAAAGTTTCAACAACTTTATAGCGACGTAATAAAAGTTCAGGTACTGTTCTTTGAAAGCTGGTAGTCATAAAGCCATACACTGCAATTTCAAAATTAAAGAACTGAATTTTAGCATGCGGTAGGCTACAGATACTGAACTTTTTTGATTTTAGGAAAACAGCTGCTTTTAGAGTATTGAAAGTCAAAAGGAGGTTCAGGTAGATACAAGAAGTAAAACTTACGAAAGTGCAACAGTTCTGTGGGTGAATGCAAAAGCTTCTTTTTTTAATCAATGTTTTTGGCCATAATAAAAAATACAAAAAAATTTAAGTCAGTAGGTGAACAGTGAAGGTGAGGTAGGGGTAGTATGCTACACTAGGGATAGGCTGCTTGCATTGAAAAAAAGCAACAACACGGATTGAGCAGACTTGGTTCCCAAACTTCTCAGAGTTGAGACCCACTTTTTACAACCCAGCTTATGACGACCCACTTTTTTGTCCGAATCTCTAAAAAATAGGTCTTCAATTATTCCCTAAAAAAAGTGAAACATAAAACAAACATAAAAGGTCTTTGATCAGCTTAAATACCCCAAATTTTTAAAATTATGATAGCTTGCATTTTTGTCCAAATTTTGTTAGTTGTGAGCATTTTTTTTAATTTTTACGTCTGGAGGGAACACTGCTTTTCGCGACCCACCAACATTCATTTTGCAATACCCGTACCTTGTAACTCATGCGTGACGAGTGGGTCACGTGACATAGTTGTACAACCATATTATAGAGAACTATGGTAGCACTTCTTAAACTGAACTGATTATGGTAAAGCAAAAAGTATGATAGAATTATTGCGAACTGTTGCGTCATAAGGACAATAACTATTAAATGGAATGAATTAACAAGCGTAGAGGTACAAAGACGGTAAACAAACAATTTGGCATGGGAATTACTAAAACAATATGTGATAAACTTGTGGATGCTTATAACATTGGGTCGGGAGTTAATGAACCAAGCTTCAGAAACAAGACGTTTGGAGTAATTGTTTTCCACTTTCAAAATCTTTGCATTTATCCAATCAATATTGTGTTCAAATTCCATTGCGTGAACGCAAAAGGCAGATTGTTCTGGCTTTTGGTTGAGGGTGGCCCGTTTGTGTTCTGCCAAACGTGACTTAAGGCCTCGTTTCGTCTGTCCAATATAAACAAAGTTGCAATCCAAACAGGGGATTTCGTAAATAATACAGCCAATATCTTCGGAGGTATATGGATCTTTGGGTAATGGCAAAACATGGCGAATGGTATGCACAGGTCTCATGGCAACGTTGACCCCTGCCCCGTTTAGAACTCTTCTAATTTTTTCTGATGTACCTTGAACGTAAGGAATAGAAGTGAAATGTTTGTAAGGGGAATCCTGAGAGCATGCCTTCCTAGGCGAGAGAAAAGTGGTCCTGGTAGGAAACCCGTTCAGTTGTAATGTAGAGCGTATGTGTGGTTGCTCACGGTGCAAAAAAAGTTGGAGTTTTTTGCGTTAGCCTCCGTCTTTGACTATTTCCGGAAGAACAAAGTTTCTAAAATAACTTGTTGTCAGTGATTTTGATAGGTTTTGCAGTTGTAGCCCTATTACTTCTATTGCAACGCACAGGCCTGGATTAACCACATAGCAATAGTAGCATTTGCTACAAGCCCTGCGTTTTTTCGAACCATAATTCAGACAACAGAAAAACTACACTGTTTTATAAGATCCGAAAAAGTTCGGCTGAGGCTTGCTGTTCTTGAGTGTTTGCGGATTGTCAGCCTCAATTGCTTGTAACCCAGATAGACCTTCTTCAAAACACAATTTACTTCTGACCGCAAAATTAGTAGTAGCCTTCAGCATAACCACTCAATTGCGCGGTCCAAGTCCGCGGGTCAATATTCCTAAGCGCTAAGTCGCGAAAATTGCTCCCACCCATTCGTTATAGTCTACGCTTCGGCGTAATACCCCAGTATATTGAAGATTTGATTTTATTCAACACCTTATTTTATAGCGTGTTAAGTGAGCACTGCAGGCACTTTTCATTCAGTGTAGTATTTCAACGAAATAATGGATCGCATTGGAAGGTAGCAAGGAAAAAGATAACGATAAATCCGATGGAGAGCGTCGGCATTTATCGTGTTTTACGGGAGTGTGAAAATTTAAATATTCAGCAGGCAAACGAAAATGAGGAAAGCTAAGAAAATGGAGAATGAAGTCAGCAACAGAAAAGTGGAGAGAGTTCAGCCAAGAGAAGTGCTTTTGGTAAATTCTAAATTGTTAAAAAGAAAAAAGTGCGATGTTTCTCAATAAAGACTGGATTGAACCCAGGTCATCACAGCACATTCTGAAAAGCAACTAACTGTGAAAAAAAAACAAGAAATCGTTTTATTTTTCAAGATCAAATCTTACTCTCCTCATGGTATTAGGCTACGCCGAAGCGTGAAACCAGCGCATGTAGCGGGGCCCATCTCTGCGTCGTAGCGCCTATAGGCAACACACTTTTGAATCTGAAGAAACATTGCAGGGGTGGCAGGCCGTTAGCAACAGTTCCCCTGTACACTTGTCCAGTTTAAGCGGTTCAAAAAGCCCACGGACTTTCTGCATCACAATTCAATGTTTGACGTCATAATCATTTGTTTTATTTGTGACATCAACAAATTAACTATGAATCAAAAATTGGTATATTTTTAAACTTAACATGTGGATCAGGTGGTATACCCGATTTAGTTAGCCCGGGAATCGAACCCTAAACCTCCAGCGCCGATAGCATTGTCTTTAATAGCTCAGCTTACCGGTTGGTATCGTTTTCGTTATTTTTTTTTGCCGGAATCAAACCAGCTTTTAATTACTTTTTCTGGACCTTTGCAAATAATAAAGTTTTCTAACTGGACGGACCCTGACTATAGTTGAGTAGCTCTGTCATACGGTATCAATGGAAGAAACAATACCGGTAATTTTATCAGCTTAAAGTGCGATCAGAGTAACGGAGACGTTGAGACCTTGTGCAGGTTTGTTTTATCACAGTGATTTTATTATAACTTATGAGTTCTTTGACAATAAAGCAAAGTAGCAAACCTGCGTAATGTCCCAAAAGTTTAAACGTTTCAGTAGTGTGATTGCAGCATGACAGAATCAAGCACAGATATCGAAACGAGTAAAAAGCAATCTACTAAGCAGGGCTTCGAACTTGAACTCGAAAGAACTCGATGTTTTTTTTTAACTTGAACGCGAGAACAGTCTAAGCTGAGAACTCCAACTCGTAAATATTCCTGGCTGAGAACTTGAATTTCAACTCAAAAATATCTGACTCATTTATTGTTTGTTTTTACTCAAAACGACTTGCGCCATGCTTAAGATAATCACTTTTTTTCTAAACTCGAAAGAACTTGACAAATTTTCACTGGACTTGAACTTGAACTCGAAAAAATGAAATTGCTGAACTCGAACTTGAACTGGTAAAATAAGCTGAATTCGAACTTAAACTCGTTACGAAAATCGATCGAGTTTGCAGCCCTGCTACTAAGAGAGGTTGTCAGCGTGTTGCGTTTGGTTGCTCGAAAAGGTGGCCTAGTACATGAAAGAGATCTAGAATCCCTAGCGAAGGAAGCAAAAACGAAGAAAGTTCCAGAAAAAATGTCCCAGATCATTTTATACTGTAAATGAGAATATCTGAAATATTGTATGGTGTATAGGCCTACAAACAATAGAACCAATACTAATTGAAACATATTCGAACTAGAAACGTTTCTGTTAAAATGCGCTAACCTTTCTCAAGCTTATGAATAATTTTAATAAGATAATAATAATAAGATTGAAAATGGTTGGCGCATTTTAACCGAAACGTCTTTAATTCAAATATTTTTAATTTGTATTGGCCATATTGTTTGTAATAAGGATTTTCCAAAATTTCTATTACTTCGCTCACAAGATTGTCGTTATGCAGCTTCGTAAGATCATCTCTGATTGGCGATTTTGTAACAAGCAGCAGCCCAGTTTTTTGCTTAATTGAAGAAGCAATAAACAAATTTATTGCGGAAAGCTTGGAAAGTACGGTTCTTGGCGAATCTGTGGTCAGAATTCGTGTTGTTGGCCTACGCTGAGTTCTTCGGTCACTTTCTTCTCTGGAAAGGGTACAATAAATCATTATGAAAATATATCGTCTATCCTGCTAGAAGTTAGTTTCAGTGGTTGTCCTATTACAAATATGGTTTAATTGCGGCAATAAAATTGTTGTTTATACTGTAGTTTCTATTTGATTTTGAAAATGTTTTAATACAAGCTTGCATCAGCTCACTCTCCAGTCTTTACAACCGTGCTAGTACAAAAATAGTTCATCCAGAATCAAAGCCGACAACGCTAAATTAAATCAAATTATGAATAATTTTTTGCTCTTTTTACAATTTTGTTCATAAATTACGATTTATTTAGGCGAAATTGCAGGTATTTAAACTTGTACCACGTTTACTTGCGCTACACACTGGTTTACAATTAATGTATTCGCAATTACCAACTAGTAACTATGCGCAGTTTTGCGCAGAGCGGATAATTCCAAGATGACGGATCGAAGGCATCAAATTGTTACACTTTTTCTCGCGCCATGCGCAATCTAGTTGTAATATTACATACCTATGATTATAACACAAAGCCTTAATTATTCCTATTCTCACAAATCGAATGATTAGCGATTCAACTTGTTGTTAGTGATTTTTGATAAGTTTTGCAGTTGTAGCCCTATTACTTCTATTACTAGACCGACAGACAGACTATTCTATTGCAGTTGTAGCCTTATTACTTCTATTAAATTTTAGGTTACAGACCGGCAAGATTTTAAAATAAATTTTGTGGACTGGTGGTCCTCAAAACCAACCAAAATTATTATGTTAAAACCAATTTGCCAACACCACCTACTCGATTTTCATTAAATGATGTTTTTTGAAAGAAATGGAAAGTACTTGGCTGTGTGATCATTTCCATTTTATTATCAAACTTTAGTAATCGCACTGTTGAATTTCAGTTCAACTTATTCTTAGATTTCACATTCTACTACGACAATTTGTAGTAAATGAATTGTTATGCGTAAGCCTTCAGTCACCTCTCGCGAATTTTTACAAATAAAACAAAAATAAATGATTGGCTGAGTGCATTTTCATCAACTGGTACGTTGGTTGATAAAAAAAGTATTGCGCGCACGGCCAAGGGGTTAATAAAAAGCCCACCTTCAAATTGAAGAATAATATTGGAATTCATTTAGGCGGACCGGCAGAAAAGTAGACACGAACCGCTAGGGGCGTATTTAGGGGGGTATCGTGTCATGTCCCCCATTTGACTTCGCATTTAAGTAAAAAAAGAAACAAATGTTGCAACGTGAGTGAAATATTTCAGACTTGGGATGGATTTGCAGTATATGCTTCCCCCTCCACCGGGTTCCCCCCTTTTAAAATTTCTCTTTACACCACTGCGGACCGCTGTCGGTACGCGGAGAGAAACACTACGGTTTAGACTGCTACAGCGAAAAATTGTTTTTAGTTGTTTGTTGCTGTGCCGAGCCTGGCCTTGTTCTTATTTGAATTTTCAGAAAAATTGAGCTTCGTGTTTTTGTGAAATTGTTCTTGTGAAAAAATAAAAGTTTTATTTACTGCACAGAGGCTACACCTCGTCCATGGTCAATAGCGAATTTTTGACAATGGGATGAGTGGGCCTAATATCTTGAAACGTCAAGTGATCAAAAATCTTCTCAATTATTCTGGCTGCATGTTTTTTATTGAAGCTAGTAAGAAGTTCAAAGCGTTATGCTCCGAAATTTAGAGATGTATTTTAATAATAAAGTCTGACGAGAGGAATGTACACCGACTATGGTTAAATATAAGGATTATTGCTGGAAGCATCATCAGCAAAATAAGACGCTTTGTGTCTCTGCCTGTGTTGAGGAACGCGTATTTTTCAGGGGCATTCCACTGCCAAGTATATTAACAAAGTTTAAGTTGATCAAAATTATCTTGTTAAGATTATTCAAAACGAAACTCACTCCTCTGCAATAAAAATTAAACGTGCTGAATTTAAACAACATCTATGAATTAGAAATTCTAAAATTTAAGGGTCAATATCGGAACAACTCTCTATCGAATTGTTTAAGGATTTTTTGCATTGCCTTCTGAATTGCATTTCTATCCAAAGAGATTTGCTGGAGGTGATGATTATTTCGTAGCACGAAATAACAAATCAAATTCGCGTCGCTCGATCCGCTATGAAAGACCAGCAATTTGGAAAGAACTACCTGTTAAAATTAAAACTCTGCACGTAATAATGGGAATAATTTCATAAAAGGTGTGAAGGAATTTCTTCATGTAAATCAGAAATAAGTCTATACACTGAGTGTACTGTATAATTATATACTGTACTGCATATGCAATGCATACGGCTACTTAAAATTGTAGCGACGTCATTTCCATTTCACTGTGATCTTGATGCCGATATAAATCTCTTTAATTGTGATAATAATTTACTGTTTATTTGAACTTTTATCTTATATTATAAGAAAACTGTGAAAAGCTGCACACTCGACGACCACGCCAGTTCCTCCTGAATTTGGTACAAGGTCATTTCGCTGCCTCTCACAGGATGGACGACGCTGTATTTGATTGTAAATTCTACTCCTGATAATTATTGTTGTCGTCTTTCCAAACAAAAATAAATTCACTCTCTCTGGATGGATGGGTCCTCCGACCGGACCTCCAAAACTTACGGGCCTTAAAGAAATAATGCTACGGGTCACGCACCATTTTAATCCAGCTCTGGCTACAAATGTTTCCTTTTGAGATTTTTTTATTTATGTAAAAATTGCTGAGTCAATGCCGTAACAAAAGTTTTTTCATCACATTGAACCTCAATGTTTTTAATAAAATTTAACCAAACATCCAGATTTTAATTTACGTTGTCACGTAAAAACTTGACAAAATGACATGATTTAAAAGTGATGTTTCCGTTATTCACTTTTATTTATAGTACAGGCTAATCGCTAACGTTAATAAAACACTTTTGCTTAACAAGAAAACAATGTTAAACTAAGAAGCACAATTTTTTACACAAACATGAACCCATTTGACTTGTTGCAAGTTTGTTGCAACATTTTAAAGTTTGACTTTTTAATCACAGATGGAGGAACTTGATCTCAACAGGAACCATTTTGGTGAGCAAGGCGCAAAACACTTGAAAAGTTGTTTGCATAACATAAAGAAACTTAACGTGTGGAATTGCAAGATTTCCGATCATGTTAAACGTTCTCTTGCCTCCAACTCAGCAGGATGTAAAGTGATTATTTGAGTAGGCCTACCAGTGGTAAATACTGTACAACACTTCATTATAAAAGTGTAAAGATGAATCTTAGTCATTCCGCTACCGTTTTTTCTTGTCTTTTTTATTGACGCTATTATAAACATCCTTTTTATTAGCTTTTTGTGTTGATGGTTAATTATGTTATTTTTTGTATAAACTATACTTGCTCTAATTACAAATCTGTCAATAAACTGGTAGTCCGTTCCGTCTCCTAGTTTTTCTTGTCTTTTCTATGGACGTTATTATAGCCCAAGCATCATTTTTAATAGCTTTTTGTGTTGATGCTTAGTTGTGTTATCTTTTTTGTAAGAAATTTTTGGCAGGTCTCAATTCGTTACAAGGAAACCAAAAAGAATAGCTTGAACTCGCCTTATTCCAATAGAATATTTAGATTGAGAAACCAATTGATTTAATGCAAATTATAAGACTTTCAACTGACACATGCGGAAAAATGAAAATTGTAGAGATTTTGAATGTAACCACAACAAATGATAAAATTGAGAATTCCGACAATGACTCGATGACGAAGGCATAAGATGTAGGACGTAAGGCGTCAGGCGTAAGGCGGTTCTAAAACAATTAAACGCACGTATAAACATTAAATCATAACTGGGAAGCTTAATAACAGTCTATACACATACCTAACTATTTTCCCTTTAGATTCCAAATGTTCAAACGATGCCGCCTGCCACAGCTGTTCAGTACTTTACACATTCACTGACGCTACAAACTATACCAAATTAAAAACATTTCCTTAAAAAGAAAACACTGGTTAGCAACTGTCGAACCTCCCGACTGCACTGTTGCTTCCAAGAACTGACAACGCCCAACAATTCCTGCAAGAGAAGTACAGCAGGTAGCCCGGCAGTTGCGTAATCTACCCAACGTGGTAGCCCTATGGCAGAGCACAGATAATTCCACAGTACAACGGCGCAAACACTTATTGAGGAAGCACAACTCCATCGGAAACAAAGACTGATTACATTATTGTCGCAGAGTTGCCAAATTAAACGTAAACACAGAGAAAAATATTTAACATTTTTTTTGTATGAACTACTTGCTCTATTTACAAGTCTCTCAATAGACAGGGCCACCATGGCGGGAGACTGCATGGACCCACTGAAGATGTTTGTCCATTTTAAGAGAGTCACGGATGTTAAATAACGAGCTCACCTTAGATATGTATTGATTGCCTTCCTTCATCATAATTTAGTATGAGCTGTGACAATAAAAAGTGTAACCAACTGTCTCGAGTCGTTTAATGACTCAGCACCCATATCTTTTGACAGTCAATATGACGTGGCACATTTGAAAAACCGCTAAGTGGCGCTACAACCCTTAAAACCGAATAGCGCTTCGTGTTGATGAAGTTGGCCGAAAGGTCGGTGCATTGGGCTCCGGAGCTAGTTTCTTAGGTTTGATGCTCAGCAAAGTTATCGTCTCTGATGCATGTGGTCCGCCAATGTTAAAACCAAACCTGAAATTACTGTATATGGCTAAAACAAGAACAATCAAGTGCATAGATAGTTTGTTTGTAGATAAAAAGACTTTGGGGAGATAAGATCACCGAACTCGCGAAGTCAGTTTTGGAGACTAATGCGCCTATCACTAGAGCAGAGGTGGGCAAACTTTTCACAAGAAGGGCCACATTTAAAACAATTTGGAAGCCGAGGGCCGCACTGATTGGAAGAGTAAAAACAAATTCAACGCGTCCTCAGGTGTCCTATTTTTTACTAAAACTTGATGATAAGCAAAAAAAGGTCTTCAGCTTGACTTACGGTAAAAGTTTATATGTCAGAAAGTGTCTGCGGACCGCACGAAAAGGTCTCGCGGGCCGCATGCGCCCCGCGGGCTGCAGTTTGCCCACCCTGCACTAGACCAACTCCATGTGCAAGATTATAACATGTAACTTGGATGTATTGCAACTAAATTACATGGGATAATCTTGCATAAATAATTTGTTTGTCTGTGGATAGAAAGACTTTGGGTTCGATTCTAGAACGCGTCAATCTTAAGACCCAATATTTTGTGTCAGTAGTTGCAGCTTTCTTCATTATCGTTACACATTAAGGAGACAATGTGCGGAAGAAGTCGAAAAATTGGCTTGTTGTGCATTAGGTAAAACTTTAACTAGGTTTTTCCGCTTTTGAGAGGTAGACAGATGGCCAGCCACTCCCTAGCCAGCTTGTTGCAACTTATCTTGATAAGAATTAACAAACTGTATATAAGCTTCGATTTTTGTTAGTTTAGTTAGAGCTTGTTTTGGCTCTCGTAGCTGTGCACCTGATGAGTCTGGAATGACGAAGAAAATGATAACCGGTTACCTTTTTTCGTGCACTAAGCGTTAGCGTTCACCCGGCCCATGTCGTGCTTGCATTGCTCGGTGTCGCATACAATCACTAAGAAAACGTAAATACAATTATATAGATAAAAAGAATTACCACCATTCAGAAATGTAACCAGGAAACGACTGAAACCTTCCATTTAGCTCTGCAGTAATTTTTAAGTAATCAGCAGAATTATGCAAAAACGTTCAAACATTTTGTCAGCTAAATATAACCCTGGTCTACTGCTCTTCCCAATATAAAAATATGCTAAAATCTCACAGAACTTTGAGCCTAGTTTTATGTTTGACTTGCTCGCAATAACCTCTGCTTCCTGGAACTCTGACCTCATTAAAAAGTTTATTCTCGACGTCAATCCGACAGTAGGCCTACTTTGCGCAGTAGACCCTATCCCTATTTAGTTTCTGTTTCTATCCTCCAGCTTTCCAAGCGAGGTTGAAATAAGAATTTTAGGCTTATTCAACAAGAACGATATCGACATTGTTCAAGAACTGAGCTCGATTCACGGCTCTTACAATCAAGCGACCACAAGGCTTGATCTCGCTGATATTAACTCGCTTTATTTAAGCCTCTGCTAAATTTTATCACTTCTGTCTTCGTCAAAGCTCAAAATATAAATGCCAAGTGGGATTGCGAATCCTCCGCGCACAGCAAATAATATTAACTCGTATTTTCTATTTTAAGCCACACGAAGTTGCAGCTTAGGTTTGTATATTAGTGAATTTCTTGCATCATGGAAGATGTCGTAGTTGAGCATCGAACCCGCGAAGTCAGTTCCGGGGCTTAATGCGCCTACCACTAGACCAACTCCCTGTAGTTTCGCTTCTTCCCGTCATTCATATTTCATAAAGGCAGGGGAGGCGCCAGCTCAAAACGAGTGGGGGGGAACTGATGAATCTTTTGTTGGGAGGCTTAATCAAGGTATAAGTCAGGCCTAGCGTGCAAAGCTTCTAGCTTCCGGAGGCAAGGTAGAGCCCAAGAGCGAAGCGTTTGGAGGCTGGAATTTGTGAAAAAACCCCGGACAGTGGGTGATTTTTGAAATTTTAGCTCAAAATAATTGAATTTTATACATCATAGATGTAGAGGTTTTAGAATCACATCACAAACGCTTAAATTTTTAAAGGTAATGGTGCAATTGAGTTCAGCAGTCAGAAGTACAAAAAAAACCGTCATAGGCGAGATTTAAGAAGTCTACTAATCTTCTTGAACCTGAAACGGAGCGATATTTTAAACGGTTCGAGTCCCTGATTTTGAACCACTCTTTTAGCCTTAACCTAAACTGGATAGATTAGACTTACGTAATAAAGGTTGGCAATTCGTATTCAACTTTAAAACAAAATAGTTGATTGATGAAAAACTCAGGGTTCATACGCAAAATTAAACATAAATTTCAAGACTTTTTCCAGACTTAATTTTTCAATAATAATGCAGTAAAAAAGTATAGTTGCATCTTTGAGATTAGAGACGTTTCAAGGGCTAAGCAAAAGACAATAGATAAACAATAAACATCCCAACGCTATAACTCTACGCAAAGCTACAACATGTGGGTATGCACATAATACGACTTGCAAAATGAAGTTACTAGAAAATTTCTTGCATCATGAAAAGCATGACTAAAAAACCATAGTTGGGCACCTATCTCACAGATGAAGTTACTACAAAACTTCTTGCATCATGAAAAGCATGACTAAAAAACCATAGTTGGGCACCTATCTCACAGACGAAGTTACGACAAAACTTCTTGCATCATGAAAAACATAGCTAAAAAACACAGTTGGGCAGCTATCTCACAGTTACATATCTACATCTTCCACAATCTAAATCAAACACTGTTTTGCATAAACATGGCAAAGGCATCAACGCACCAGCACACAAAGAGTCCAAGACCGGTCTACAATAACGAGCTTGCTACAGCAAATTCTCTCCTATTGCATAAGCTATAACCAAAATCTAAAAAATGGTATGAACATTGGCTCAGCTATCTCAAAACGTAATACATAATGGCAAGATAAAATCACAGTATCAATCAATCATCGTAGTACTGTTGGTAAAATAGATGTCAAACTCAAGAATCTCAAAACAGTTATCATGAATACTACACCAATGCCTCCATAAGCTCTTCCTCCTCTGCAACTAGTTCATCTGCTCTAGCTTTAACATTCCCACACACCTGGGGCTAATTCTGAGTTTTTAAATTCTGACCTGGACATGACAGTATGATTAAAACAAACATTAAAAAACAGCTGAACCAAAAAGACGCTTAAATTAGTTTGAGTTCTTCAGTTTTTTGCTTGATTTGTTCGTCACGCTGAAGCACTTCGGTCGGCTTCCTTGTCTTTGGCAGATTTTCTGAAAGCATTGAAGTTGGTAAGTAGCTCCATTTTGTTTTCTTTTTCGGCTTGCAATGCTAAACTGTCAGCAGATGCATGCAAACGTCGTACACTATTTTCGATGCGATTTCTTTTGGTTTTCAAAGAATTATTTCTCCTCTTGAGCCAATTTCCGTTTTCGTGTGTGCAATGATTCTTCCTTCGTTTTCCTAACCCCCTCAAGGTAATCGTGATAACGATTTCGGGCACCACGTGCATATTTCAAAAACTCTTTGTCCACTTCAACATTTGCCACCCCACCCACAGATCGCACATGGTCTACAATTGATCGCTGAGCAACAATTGATTTAGCTTTTCTGTTTTCAGTGAGTAGGTTTTTATTCACTCAAAATCCGCGTTCGACTGATGCTTGCCCATGGGATAACAAAAGCACTATTTTTATTACTCTCCACAAATTCTTGTAGGTTTGGGATGTAGCCAGATGAAAATGATAAAAGTGATCCAACCGTGTTTCGTATTCAAACTCTGCAATAACCTCTTTTTTTTCATCCATAAAGCTTTTAAATTCTGATATTACTTCATCACATTTATCTGCTTTAATTCTTCCTGTATTGCATAAAACTTCCAAACATTTCGTTAGTTGATCCACAGAGACATTGCGATCTTCTTTTATTTTGAGTGGATTTAAACACTCAGCATTGCGCACCAGTTTGTAATTTAATGGAGACTTCTCCACCAACTTCTTTACAATAGCGATGTAAAATCCTTTTGTTTCTCTTTTTATGTTGAGCAATGCCAAATCGAATACTTTTTTGTGCACATTCAAATTCCTCAACTGTTGCTCTCCAATAAATCCCACATTGACTTCTGAAGCATCTTTGGGATACTTGGTTTCAGGAAATTCCTTACGAAAGTTATTTTTGAATAATTTAATTGGGGTTGTTATCTGCTTCATCACATCGGTTTTAATGAACCGTTTTAGCAGTTGCTTCGTCAGCTTAAACAAGTCGTTTGATAAATATTATAGATTAAGTCTGGAAAAATAATTTCTTTTTCCATACTAACAAACCAAAAAAAAATTTTTTTCCAGCCTTTTCCAGTCTGGAAATTGACCAAATTTTATTCCATACCTTTCCATACTTTTCAAGACCGCGTATGAACCCTGAAAACTGCTTGGTTATTCGTAAAACGTAGTGATCGAAGGGCCCATTTTTTCAGAAGGCCTGGAGCTGAAGCCCCATCAGCCCCCGCCTTAATCCGGCCCACGCGGAAGATCTGGGGTTCGGTCAAATCGATACAGTGTCGCCAACAGTTCGCCACTGCTGCGCCGTTCACGTTATGTCGCGAGTATAGGCTAATGACGATCTGATTTTTTTTCAATGCAAGTGAACGAAAGTTTAAAACTGCCTAAAATAAATTCTAAAAAGACTAGTATTAGCGGACGTTAAAGTTTTATTTACTAAATCACAACATTTTGACACAGCACACGCTAAGTCCAACTTAATTAAATAGAAAAACGTGATAAACTGGAGTTTGTAAATGTGCTGGTCTGTAGAGATCATTCCACCACGGGTCTACCACAACTTTAGTTGCCCATGAAAGTCTTTACGAAAGCGGAAACAACGCTCTTCAATTCGGTTTCTGTCGCTTCTGACAGTTTACCCTCAGATCTACAAAGTCGCACAGTCATTAGATATGAAACAAAAAGTGGTACCAGGCACAGGTTAGAGCAGGGGTGGGCAAGCTTTTCATACGAAGGGCCAGATTTGGAAAAACTGTAAAAGCCGCGGGCCGCACGCTGATTGGAAAACAAGGTGAAGATTTTTTTTTGAGATCACGGTCCACGTACGAACGTGATTTCCAAAATAAAATGTTTTCACTTCGTTTTTTATTACAATTTTGCACCGTTGAGGCTTATTTTTGTGAAAATCACTGCCATCTATGATTTCTAAAAGGAAAAAAAAAGGTCTTCCGCTCAATTCACGGCGGGAGTTAAAGTTTGTTTAAGTGCCGACGGGCCAGAATAAAAGGACCGGCGGGTCGGATTCGGCCCGCGGGCCGTAGTTTGCCCATGTCTTGGTTAGAAGGTCAAAAAGCTTGCGAGTCCAGTTACAGCAATATTAAACCAATTGAAAGTCGTATATTAGCGTTTTCTTCAGTAATAAAGTACCAGTGATACATACAGCAAGTGCAACATAGCCCATTCATTTCTATTATATTATTATAACAAATAATTGAGGAACCCCCATGCAAAAGATCGAGCAACGAGCATTGTAGACACCGAAGGGTGCAGATGCAGAGCGTTTGAGCGGCGTAACGAAAAATTTAGATGACCCCTCTAAAAAGAACACGAGCCAAAACGCATATTTTGCTGAGTAACTCAGAATTTGACTTACCTTATTGTGTCGATTAATTTGGAGTGATTTGAGCGCATATGAGCGACGAATGCATCTTCGAAATCATTGATCTTAGTTGGTTCAATTTTATCCAAGTATCCACGCACCCCGCAAAAGATGACAACAATCTGTTCAGCAATGTCCATCGGAGCTATGAAAAAAATTAAGAAATTACAAATTTTTCTGTGGCATATAATTATTTATCCTATTGCGAAAATACGGCAAGAACGCTATGACGGCCGGCCACCTGTAGGAATGGGTCTTGGAAACTAACTGGGGGGCCCAAAAATGCTTATGTTGCAGCTTTCTACGTTCAGTAGTATCGAAGCACTAGGATGAGAGCTATTGGCCAAAAGGTCAGGGTTCCATTAGGTGCTTTTTCTGAACAAAGTTGGGGGCAAAATTTTTAAGAGGTGTGATTAAGCTTAAGAGTGCATTGCGACTCTGTGATAACAAAATCCAATACAGTGTAAACTCAACAACTGAGTAGTGAGTATGTTTGCGTTCCTGGGGTTAGTGCATGAAAAGTGTGAGCCCTTTGTTTTGGTAAAATCCAATACCATCTTTTTATCTGTTGTTTTTCAAATTTTTACGGAATTTGCTTTTGCAATACTTTGACAACCGCAGAAGTGAACATAAAAGATTCTTGCATCTGAATAGCGACGCACTAGATCAAAAGAATTAACGTAAAACTTTTGGGGGATGCAGAATTGCGCGACATGGTGGTACTTACAATATTGAACTTGCTTGAGCAATTCAGTCAAACGTACACCACGGTTCAGCAGTTGCTGGGTAGCGGCGTCCATGTCGCTACCAAACTGAGCGAAAGCAGCCACTTCACGATATTGAGCCAAATCCAACTTCATGGTACCAGATACCTTAAAACACAAAATTCAATCTCAAAACTAGACGCTCCGACAATGCAGGGATTGTTACATTTGATAAGTAATACATCTGAAAGAACTTCTAAGCCACATGAAAACTTTGATCTAAGACCACAGAGATTTTGCAAAGTTGAAGCTTCCTTTATTGAAAGTCTAAACATTGAAACCGGATTTGACCCAAAGACCAGTAGAAGCATACAAAAAAAATTATGCAGAAACTTAAAATCACTTTTTTTCAGGCTACAACAGACATGCCAAACTACAATTATATAATACTCAGTAACATTGAAACATTCAAGTCAGAAAACTCAGCTTGCAAAACGTTTGGTAGCACAAGATCAAAAGGGGTTCCACAATCTTATATGACGCGCAGCATTAGCACTTACAGATTACTGTTCAGTGATTCCATACCTGTTTCATGCCTTTGATCTGAGCAGCAGACCCGACACGACTGACAGACAAACCGACGTTGATAGCAGGTCTAACACCTTTGTGAAAGAGCTCGGTTTCCAAAAAGATCTAAAAAACGAAAAGACTAGTTGGCATTTGAACAACTCACTGCCACTAACACACCGTCTAGCGTCTAACACACCGTCTAGCGTGATTCAAATAAACCAACATTAGAACACCAAATTACAAAACAACCAAAAATGGTCTAACAGGAATTGAGTTCAAAAACTGGTAAATTAAGACAGAGATCTTGTGCCCAAGCATTACAATCAAAACTAGACAAAGAAAAAACTTCGGGTCAAAACCTTAAAGTTATGAGACAATTGACGATAATAAAAAATAAATCTACAAAGGTTTAAAAATTTCTCAAACCTGGCCATCAGTGATAGAAATAACGTTAGTAGGAATGTAAGCAGATACATCGCCGGCCTGTGTTTCAATGACTGGTAAAGCAGTTAGAGATCCGCCACCAAAAGCATCGCTCATCTTCGCTGCTCGCTCCAACAAACGGGAATGGAGGTAGAAAACGTCACCGGGAAAAGCCTCACGACCTGGGGGACGACGAAGCAAGAGCGACATCTGACGGTAAGCCACAGCCTAAAACAAGTCAACAATCGTTAAAATTCTGCAAAAGCATACTTACTACTACCGACCATGTCCACATCATCTATAAGCTAACCCGCTGGATTGAATTGTAAAAAAGCAACTTTTCCGTTGCATATTTGCCTAATTTTGAAAAAAAAAAGCTGATTGGAAAATTGAAAACACTAAATCTCCAAAGACCGCACACTTGAAACACGCCACAGCAGTGAAACGAGTTGACAGATTGAAATTTTGCATATGTTTTACTAAGGGCGTGAAATATTGAGCCTGGGGCAATATAACAATTGAACGATGAACAACTGTTGTTAACGTTAAGAATAAATACAATGGTTGTCACATTTTTGCATATATTTTCTGAAAATTAGTGTCTTTTTTTACTTCAAACATTACTTGGCAAACCACATTAGGTGGGAAATAACTGTTACGTACTCTCGTAACATGGCTTACTTGATTTAAAAAGATTATACCCACATTAACTAAAAAAGATCGGTCATAACTTCAGCTCAACTTAGCGAGCCAACTACATAAAATGTAAGGCAAAATTAACAACTAAATTTTAACTAAGCCTAATTTGTATTATTCGCAAATATAACGCAGGCCGCGAGGCAACACCAACGCTGGATTGCTGAATGAGTAAGATAGACCTAGCTAGCACTGTAAATTGGCGCAAGTAATAAATGAAGAAGATATGGTCAAACAATAAAACCTAGTTTAGGAAGCAGTTGGCTATTTTGACGCCGGACAAACTGTTACTACTGTAAAGCAAGAATTAAACAGAGCAAGAACTACTATAGAAACCACAAAGCCTATTTCTTTAGCCTAGTAAAATCTTTTTTAATATGAATAGTTTTAGTTAAAATCGAATTTTTTACCTGTTTGGACAAATCGTCGTAAATAATAAGAGCGTGTTTTCCATTATCGCGGAAGTATTCACCCATTGATGTAGCAGAGTATGGGGCCAAGTATTGCAAGGGAGCAGCATAAGCCGCAGAAGCGACCACAACGATTGAATATTTCATCGAATCTGTAACAGTGGACATAAACAGACAGGGCCAACGATAGCCTTTTATTTTAAAGGCTTTGAGCTGTGACGCCGACCCATTGGATCGCCAATTTAAAACTACTAATGGAGAACCATTAGTTGCAATGGCTTTCAAATAGTGATGAATAGGGCAAGTTTTTGTAGCACTAAAATTCTGAAAAAGTTGCATTTATTTTTAAGAAAAGGTGCATTTATTTTTAAAGAAAGTTGCAGTAAAAAGTTGGATTTAGGACTATGCACAACGAGGTTATACATAACGATCACTGTTGTTCTGACACAATGGTAGCCTACTAGAACTCCCAGGATTGTAGCTGAACTACTATTGCATCATAGACAACATTGTGACATTGCCCATCCGTCACAAAGCTCGTTGCTATACAATTCAAAAAAACTACTACAATTAAACTAAAATTTTCTACTAATTTCAAATCGCATTTTCACTTTTACATTTTGTGCAAAAATTTAATGAAGTTGCAATAAAAAGTTGCAGATAAAATCGAAAAAAGGAGCAAAAAATTGCAAAATAAGATTTATGGAAACAGTTTAGAACACTACACTATGTAGTCGAAAGCTGTAAAAAAAAGTTGCAAAACCTTGCCCTAGTGATGAGGCTACCTTAAAAGGGATTTAAATTGGTCTTTTCCGACCACGCAAGTAAAGGAGGTTGCTTGCCTAGATCCTCAGTTTACTGATTTTCTATGAATTTTTCTTTAACATAAATTTCAACCACTTTGGTAAAACTTACTAAACATACCTGAAATTATTACGTTTTCGTTTGCAAAATCCAAAACTATTTGCTGCAAAATTTTCATTTTCGTAATTGACTTGCGATGACTAAACCCTACCGCTTATCTTTCAGCATCGCCAATGAAAGATAAAACAAGTGACATCGGACTACTACTACAATCAATTTTTGACTAGCAAATTTATTGGGATCGTCAATCACAATTCAAAAAAATGTCTTGGTTACGGAAATGACAAATATCCTCCTCCGAAGTTTCCAAAACAATTACAGCTCAGATGACGGAGTAATAAGAGCGTCCGCCTCTAGGTTCGGGGTTCGATTCCGAGTGGGGTCAAACTAATGACTTAAAAGTTGGTATTAACACCCTCCTTGCTTAACTTTCAACATTAAAGGGACAGTGAGGGGAACAAGCCGGCCAATTTACTTGTCGTGACATTGAAAAAGACACCAGGCGGGATTCCTCCATCTTGGAGTGATAGAGAGATGGCCGGCAACTCCTACGCGAGCTCGTTATAGCGCTATGATCGCTATCTCGTGATAGAAGGATAAACAAAAAAACATGCAACAAAATATAAATAATACTATTTTATCAACCAGAATTTTGCTTCACCTGTGCTTTCAAGCCTTGAAATAAGTTGAGTGATAGTGGATTGTTTTTGCCCAACAGCAACATAGATGCAGTAAAGCTTCTTCTTTTCATCATTGCCATCATTGAACCGCTTCTGGTTGATAATCGTGTCAATCGCAACAGCGGTTTTTCTGATTAAAAATAAATCTGAGAATATGCAATACCAATACTAACACAAATGCAAAAGTAACAACTAACAAATGTAATAAATTTCCTACGACAAAACTGTTTCAAGTCGAGAAATTTATGCGTAGGTTTTCTTTATTTTCACAAAAGTGCGTTTTATCTAATTGAGTGAAAAGCCACAAAAAGTACACGTCGGTGAAGTGGAAAATAATAAATGTTAAAGCATACTCAGTAATCATGAGAAAACCCTTTATCGTGCACTCTAGGTCGTAGTGTACTTGGGATAGGTAGCGGGGTTGCACTTTTCCTCATGATTGCTGAGTATGCTACTTACAGATACTTGCGATGTGTTGTGAATGTAATGCTTTTGCTTAGTCAACTGTCCGTTTTATTCAATAAATGTTAAATGAAAACTAAACGCGCTATTAGTTATGAATAATTGAACATACCCCTTATAATATCAATACTTAAAAAAATAGCATAAACTTTCAATCCTAATAAAAGGACAATCTTAGCAAAAAAACATGAAATAAGAAACATCTAGTTTATTTGATGAAAATGCAACAAAATTTCAGTAACTTCTTAAACTAATGTACCATCAATTTCCAGCGAGCGACTGCAAAAAAACATGTCGGGTCGGCAGCCTCTCGATCAAACATAATCTAAACTACATAATGATGACTGTAGCGCATAGATTAACCTACCCAGTTTGCCTGTCACCAATGATCAATTCTCTCTGACCTCGACCAATAGGTACAAGAGAATCAATGGCTTTCAATCCAGTCTGCATGGGTTCACTGACGCTAACACGAGCGATAATACCAGGGGCTTTAATATCAACTCGTCTTCGCTGAGTGGTCTCAATCGGGCCCTGCAATAAACAACAATATTTTCAAGTAAGTGCACTTTAAACCGCAATTAAGCAAAAACTGGTTGTATTTATGTAGCAAACGAGTGGATTTTTGAACAGGATGGTTCGGCGAGACCAACTCATTGTTAAAACAGGGTTTTGAAGTCCAGCCTTACTTGAGGGCTCAGGTTAGGTATAAAGTAAGAGCTCGGTATAGGCGTCTTCACTGCACAGTTGTCCCGCGCCGAATATTCGCGCACTCTGCAGCCAACATCCTTAAAAGATTAGGGAAGCTGCGCTCGAAATTGCACTCCTTGTACCAATGCTTTTGCAGTATTAATGCACTTCTTTCAAGAAGTAATTTTCATACGCAATCTGGCATAGGCTATGCATAAAAAAGGTTTTTTCAAAATGTTAGGGATCAAAACTACACCTCTATCGATCAAAAATAAAAAGCTACATTTTTAATATTTTCTGACTTAACGGAGCCCGATTTTCAAGTTTAGAAATCCCAATCTGGTTACTGAAATTCTTTCAAAAAACTTGAGTAAGCCTTACCTTTCCATCGAGAGGGTTGCCAAGACCATCCACTACTCGTCCTAGAAGTTGTTCACCGACTGGAACGTCCACAATTGCGCCAGTTCGTTTCACAACATCACCTTCTTTGATGTTTCTATCGTTACCAAATACGACAATACCGACATTGTCAGGCTCCAAGTTCAAGGCCATGCCCTTCAAATCAAAAAATTACCAGTATGATACGTCGTATTCTTAAACCCAGGGAAAAACTGTCTGGGAATGAGGGGTCGAATCTTTTTTCGAATGTTCCAGAACTGGCAAAGATAGAATGTCAAGAGCAAATAACCTTTGATGGTATTATTTTGCTAAGCTTCAAGACAAAATTACCGCAGTTGCTTAAACGATTAAGACGTAATTTACGGTTCCAACTTCTTCCAAATCTTTGAAAAGAAGCAGTCACCGATTGTAAAAAAATCTTACATGCGTCTGCAAGCCAAAAGAAACACATTCAAAAATTTATCACCAACCAATTCATAGGCGTCGATCCGGTGGGGGCAGCGCTTCTCGGGTCTAACACCGAAGGGGGCGACATATGTCTAGCCCCCACGGTGTTTTGATATCTACAGTATGTTACAAGTTAAATGCATGTGCAGAAGCTAAAACAGTTCCAAAATACAAAAACATTAAGTCGTAGCCATGTTTTCTTGCAATGTTACGCTCACGTTATTTAAATGACGATAAGAAAACTATCAGCGTGTGTTCAGCGACGATACTACTGGTACCTTCAGAAGCCGTTTTAAACCCTGTTCCGCCTGAGCTTTTTTCAGAGCGTCAGAAGACTGGGAGTAGACCCGTTGTGTCCGCTAGTTTTGAACACAAACAACTTCGCACACATTCACTTTAAGACGACGGTGAAATTTTAGGAAAGTAGATAATTATATTGTTATTTCGCCAGTATATTTTTTATGACACGATCAATTTATTCTTGCGATAACTGCGCCTTATTATATCGGGTGTCCCGAAAAAATGAACCAATCTTTGCTAGCTAAGTATTTTCTCGGTGATTATAAACTCAAAATTATTGAAATTTTGTAAGAGTAATCCAAGTATATATATTCTTTACACTTTTACGCAACATTTAAAAACTTGGTTGCAAGTTATGCTAGTATTGCGAAATTAAAAATGATGTTTCAAAAAATTTAGTACCAGAGAAAATTTCTGCGAGCAAAGGCCTAATAAGGGCTTCGTTGCAAGCGGTTTGTGACGTCATAAGTCTGTAGAGATTCGAAATAAACATAATAGAAGATGCAAGAGCATTTCTTTTTAAAAGTAACACCTTCGTTTAGTTGTGGGAGTATATGGAGGTCATATTAAGCATCGACTGAAATAAACCACTCTTTGCTCGTGATGCTGAATTTTTTGAATCATCATTTTTAATTTGGCAATACTCGCATAATTTCCGACCAATTTTTTAGATATGTAAAAGTGTAAATGATATACCACTACTCGGATTACTGTGTATAGCAAGAATGGACAAAGTGCGGCCCGCGCGACCATTTTATGCCGCCCATGGGCACATACAGAAATATGAACTCCTATCGTGAATCAAGCCGAAGACCTTTTTTTCTTTTTGTTTAGCTACGCGCTGAAGGCCAGTGAAAAAAGGACATGTGCAAGCTGCGGACGCGTAGATTTTTTTTTTTTTGTTCTTCACATATCTTTGGTGGTGAAACAGGACGTCTGCGGACGTGTAGACCTTTTTTTTTTTTGCTCTTTCAATCAGTGCGGCCCTCGGCTTCAACAATTTTTCAAATGCGGCCCTTTGTATGAAGAGTATTGCCCACTCCTGGTGTATAGAATTTCAATAATTTTGAGTTTATCATCACCGAAAAAATACTTCACAAAAAGTGGTTTATTTTTTCTGGGACAATCGATACACAGAAAACAAAGTATGTAAAAAATTTTTCGCCCCCCTACTATTGCCTTTTTCAAGAACAAATCGACGCCTATGCCAGTCATAATCGAACACGGACAACTGACGGCGAGTCAACTGACCACCATGCAAACTGACCGCCGAAGGAACTGACAGCGAAAAACAGCTCCGTGCGCTGTATTGTAGCGAAAATGCGCTTCGTGCCCTGAATAATTTGACAAGGCTCGAAAACAGATTCACAGTGGGGAGTAGGTTCGGTTAGGGTTAGGTTCGGTTAGTTAGAGTTAGGTTAGGTTAGTTAGAGTTAGGTTCAGTTAATCAGAGTAAGGTTCGGTAAGGGCTAGGTTCGGTAGGTTAGAGTTCGGTTCGGTTGGGATTAAATGTGGTCAGGGTTAGATTTGGTTGGGGTTAGGTTCGACTACCGATTGTCCGTTCGGCTTCAATCGGTTCGGTTTAGGCTTAGGTCCAGTTAGGGATGGGTTAGTATACGGTCTATGGGTTCAGAAGTTGTTGTAGTTTTACGTAGCGAATTAGCCGTTTTTGGAGGTCAGTTGTCACGGCGGTCAGCTGGCGGCGGTCACTTGATTTGCGGTCAGTTGTCGTGTACCGGCCATAATCGGCTCACAAGCAACCCTCACGTCAACGTTGGGCTAGTTGACACGGTAACATCAACAGCAGTATGAATAAGCAGTTGACACCAGATAAGTCGCGGTAGCTACTTGCTGGTACAATAAGAGCTGTTTGTATTAGTAAGCAACCAAAACTACTATTATAATAAAAACTCACACACCTTCAAACCACTGCTGAATTCCACCATCTCTTCAGCTTGGATATTCCGTAAGCCATGAACGCGAGCAATACCATCACCAATGGTCAGTACACGTCCAGTTTCAGCCAAATCTTCAGATGGTGCAGTTCCCATGATGCGCTGCTCAAGAATGGAAGACACTTCAGCAGCTCCTAAACGCATAAACAATTGTCTTTCCCAAAAGAAGCATAGCATCTCTATGCAGGGCAACCACAAGCTGCATTAAGCCGTAGCTATAATTGGCCAGTAAAAAGGTTACTTTTGTCTGTAGTCAGCACCTTTGATTTAATTTTGCAAAGGAAATCAACAAAAACATAGACAGCAGTTCATTGTCATTCAATTGTTCTGCAAAACTGTAAATTGACTAAAATTTGACACCTGCTCATCTAAAGCAAGTTCACTTTGAAGCTCAGCAAAAGAAATACACCGGTAAACAGCAGAAGGAGGCACAATAAATATACAGTTGTGCGCAAAAGTTTAAGACCACATAGATAAAAGTTACCTATTAGTTTATCTACCAGTTTAAAAAAGAAAATTGAGTTGATGTTGTTGCTCAAAGGTACAGGTGCTACAAGGTCGACCCAATTTTCTTGTTTAAACTGGTAGGTAAACGCACTACCATCCATTTTATCAGGTGGTCATTTCTCTGGGAGGTAACCTTGGGTCTTCCTGACCTGTGCAAGTCTTGAAAACTTCCAAAATTTCGAAATTTCACATTTGCCTGATAGATCGCTGTTTTGCTAAATTCTAGTTTTTTCGAAATTTGTCTGAGTGCCCCTCTTCATTCAAAGCAACACTTTTTGCCCTTTCTGCAACTGATAATCCCCTTATTTTGCCCATTTTTCCAGCACTAAAATTTGAGTGAAACTGAATATATATATTTTGCTTTTAAAACCAGAAATGCGCAAAAAAATTATCATTTAGGCTGCAGAAGTATCATTTTGTTTATGGAATATAAAAGGCTAATGCGATATAACGTTTTATTATTTTCCAACAAAACTTCAACTTTTATCAATGTGGTCTTAAACTTCTGCACACGACTGTAACTGAAAGGTGATACCATTACCATAACCACCGACAACAAAAATTTTAGTACCGTACCGGTACTGTCATCACATCATCATTTTGCCAAAACCCAATCAAATCAAGTTTTTTATTAATTGTATTGTAGCACAATCACTTTTTATAATCACTTAAAAACTGAATACTTACGTGATTATGCTTAAGTGTTCAGTTTTTAAGTGATTATGCTTTATTAATTGTATTGTAGCATAATCACTTTTTAAGATAGCATACAAGATTGCGGGGTTGGAGCCAGAACTGGCCAAGTCCAAAATCATGGTTTTCGTTAAAATGCATTTAAAGTTTCGAAGCTCATTATAAAAATGGACATAGCCAAAAATGCATGGTCAGTCTAAAATGCTTGCAGTGCGTGTAGGACTAAGTCAATTAGAAAAGCAGAAGCGAACCCACGAAGAGAGTAATTTGTTAAACTTAACTTATTTTCGACAAAAATGGACATGACAGTTCTGGCTCCAAGCCCTCGGTATAATATCATACAATTTAAAAGTCATTACTAAAAGATGCTAACTGTTATTGCAAAATACTAATCAACAAGAATCTGGCAACACAACTGCGACAAAAGTTACTGAGTTGTTTTTGAAAAAGATCAAAGATCAGGATATGTCACCAAAAACATTGGAAGATAGTTCTTTTTTCCTGCCAATGTCAAGCTTGTCTACGCAACAGTTGGTAACATAACTGCAGGACCAGGGTATGATCAATACCAATATTCCTAATTAACAGCAAGTTGAAATTAACCCCAGAAATTCCACTGGATCAAAAAAAAACTCAATGCTGGCTGTATTTCAAATGTCTTATTTCATCTGTAAATTACTGCTTTAAAAAAATAAAGACATCATTAAACAGGATTAAGCAGCAGTAAAAAGATAAGTTGGCATCAACACAACAACTAACATTGGCGAAAAAGTATATGGTGTGAAAAGACATCAGAGCAAAAAATAGGGATAGTCCTAATGTAATACAGCGATATATTGTTAACCAAAGCACATACTCAAAACAGGATAACTAGATAATAACAACCAATGGTAACTAGTACATATCTTATTTTAGATTGTCAACAATACATATTTAAGTAGCATACTCAATTTACACTTACCTTGCTTAGCTGCATTATTGACTAGGGAGGTTGAAAACTTTTGAGCGGCAATAACACTGGCACAGTTCAATGTTTTTGGAACCTAAGTAAAAGAACTTTCACTGAATTGATAATACACTGTTACAGTAATCACTTTATATATTACGTTGAGTATATAAAATGAAATAAGTCATGCATTGCACAGCTCAGCATTAATTACAAAATGCATTAAATATGTACCGCTAAAACCAAACAACTGAGCTAAAAAAACCCTGACAACTGCGACTAAAGGTATAGATTGACTGAATCAATATGTACCGACGCGTACCAATGATATTGACATAACAGTAGCTACACAATATTCTCAATTTGACTTAAAAAATAAATCACGCATGAACTTTATTACAGAAGTCTACAAACTTTGAACAAGATTTGCAACCAAATTAACTTTTCCCATTTATTATATACCAGTTAAACTAGTGTAACATGACAATAAATTACACTAGGCTAACATACAAACCAGCAAATATCAGATTATTGGTCATTTAAAACTTACAAAGTGGCTATTCTTATGGAACCGTACAAATAAGGACTTTGTTTATTTTAAGTTCTCATCTGCAGCTATGAATCGTTTAAAGGTGGCCTATAATGATGCATAAGAATTCTTTACGGTATGCCCCACTATCACAGTGCCAGAGAAAGTTAAATAAAATGCAACATTGATTCTTTTTTTTTGGGCTGTTGGGGTCCTACTAAACACCGCTAAGAACCTCAAATTCATGCACTAAACACCGCTAAGTACAAAGTCGGGGGGTTGGGGTCAGGGATTGGGGTCGATATTTCGAGTTGGGGTCAGGGATTGAGGTTGGGGGGATTGCAGGGGGTTGCAGTTGGTTTGAAATTACCTTAAAAGTCTAGTAGTAAATTTACAAGTACCTTGTAGTTCCTTAGAGTGTTTTCAAGTATTTTGTAGTTGGTTTAAAAGTACCTTGTAGTTCCTTGTAGTGTATTCAGCTACTTTGTACTTGGTTTAATAGTACCTTGTAGTTCCTTGTGCTGTTTTCAACTACCTTGTAGTTGGTTTAAAAGTACCTCGTAGTTCCAAGTAGTGTTTTCAACTACCTTGTAGTAGCTATAAAAGCACCTTGTAATTCCTTGTAGTGTTTTCAAGCATTTTGTAGGTTTAAAAGTACCTTGTAGTTCCTTGCGGTGTTTAGTAGGACCCCAAAGGATCTCAAATTGATGTACTTAACACCACAAAGAACAACAAAGGACCTTAAACTGATCTACTAAACACAGCAAAGAACAAAGGACTTGGAATCATGCCATAACAAAGAACTGTATCAACAAATTAGGGTTAGGGTTTCAGGGTCCTTTGTCGTACTTTGCGATTTTAACTACATCATTTTAAGGTCTTTTGTCCTTTGCGGTGTTTAGTAGGACCCCTGTTTTTTCTGCATGATTTTTTTTTAAGCAGTGCCTATTTTGCCATTAACAGCAAACTAGCTTTTAGGTCTATTTTGTCGTAAGTGACGCCATGGGTTTTTAAGCGCCATTTAGTACTAGATTGCAACGACTTCTCGATAGCTCAGTGGATAGAGCGCAGCGTACAACAGAAAGTACTGCGCTAGTTTTGGGTTCAATTCTCGTTGCAGCTTCAGTTTGGTTTGCTTCAGTGGCTTTGGTTCAAATCGCTTCGGTTCGATTTGGATTCGTGTGACCTGGGGTTAACAATCGCGTTCATAAAGACAGTAGAATAGAATAAGATGTAATATTCGTGTGACATGGGGTTATGTACAGTGTGGCTGCAACAAAATAGACTCAACAGTTATTATGCCGTTAACGGCAAAACAGACACTGCTTTTATTTAATGTTTGTAAATTGGTCAGTTGGTTGGGGTTGTTTATACGATGGACAATGTGAGTCTGAAATAAACATTGAATTGTAATTTAATATTTTGTCATGCTCTCTGGATTGGGGTTAGCGTGGAGTGATAATAGAATAAACCAAGTGCTTATTTGTATGAGCCCGTACAATGGTATAAAGAGTCTAGCCACTGCCTACAACTTAACCTGTTAACTGCCAACTCTTTAACCAGTCAACAGCTCAATTAAACAGTTAACTTCAAACCCAGGACAGAGGATAATAATATTAATGGTACCGCACTACCGGTACATTAGCATAATACAGCATTTGAAGGACCAGTAGGTACCAGAGTAGCCAAGTACAGTACAATTTTCATGATACCAGCTCACTGTTCCCTCTAAGGTGCAAAATTTGAGAAAAGCGAGAAACTTTGAGCAAAATTTTTTTATTTCTTTTATGTAGTGTCTATTTTGCTGTTAACGACAAAATAGCTTTTAGGTCTATTTTGCCACAACTGACATGGGTTTTTAACCGCTATTTTGTGCTAGATTGCCACCTCTTGATAGCTCAGTGGATAGAGCTCAGTGTTTTGGGTTTGATTCTCATCGCGACATTGGTATGGTTCGGATCGCTTCGGATTTGTGTGACCTGGGGTTAACAATCGCGTTCGTGAAGACAAAAGAATAGAATAAGATGTAATATTCGTGTGACATGGGGTTAAGTGGTATAGAGCGAGCTATTAACAGCTCAGATGGCCGAGTGGTATAGAGCGTCTGTCTCTTGAGCTGTAGACTCGGGTTTGATTCCGAGTCGGGTCAAACCAATGACTTCAAAATTGGTATTCACAGCTTCCCTGCTTGACGCTCAGCATTGAAGGGACAGTGTGGAGAACAAGCAGGCAAGTATACTTGTTGTGCCATTGGGAAAGGCACTTAGCGGGATTCCCCCATCTTGGTGTGGTAGACAGATGGCTGGCAACTCCTAAGCGAGCTCGTATAGCGCATTGATCGCTTTCTCGTGATAGGAGGATAAATATGCAACTAACTAACTAACTTAGTAGCTGCGACAAAATAGACCTAAAAGCTATTATGCTGTTAACAGCAAAATTGACACTGCCTTTCTTGAAGTTTGCCAATCGCAATGGTGGTTTTGGCCGAATTTGGTGCAAAAGAAATTTTTCATACTCTGGAAACTCAACTTTGAGGCAAAAATTGAACCAAACTTTCTTTACACCCCTAAAATTTTTGGGCAAATTCGCACTGGCTAAAACGGTTGCCAGTAACTTCGCCACAGAAACTTCATCACACTTTGAGAAGGTGAGGGGAGATGTGGTGATAGTAGGAAAATGTGTTGGGGTGTGGGGCGAGGAAGGGGAGATGTGGGAAGAGTTATGAGAGGGAGGTGTCGGAAAGTGTATTGGGGTGTGAGAGGTAAGGGGAGATGTAAAAAAAGGTGAGGGAAATGTGGGGAAGTGTGTTGGGGACCGACACCCTAACACATTTCCCCACACCTCCCCCATTCCTCTACCCAGATCCTTTCCCCCACATGCCATTACACTTCCTCTCCCCATACACTCCCTCACACCCCTCCCCACTCACCTCATACACTCTCCCACTCTTCTCCACTCCCCACACATCTTTCCTTACCTCCCCCACACCCCAACGCATTTCCCTACATCTCCCCCAACACATCTTCCCACAGCTCCCCTGACCTCCCCCTACACACTTCCACTCACCCCATGCACTCTCCCCAAATCTTCCCCTACAGTTTTGATTACGTGGCGAAGTTACCATGTGACGATTTTACTTCAATAAATTTAATTGGAAAAGCCCGATAAAATTTTTTACGACAACTGGGAATTTAAAGTCTTGTTTTGGTGCAGGCAATATAAATTTTGATGTATGAAAGTGTGGCGAAGTTGCTGTGACAAAGTTACTGAGGCGAAGTTACCATGCGGCGAAGTAACTGGCTACCGCTAAAACTTGGAAGGAACAGTGGGTACCAGTGTATATATTTGCAGCACAGCTTTAACTTTAAATTACGGTAGATAACAGTAGCCAAAGTCCATTGCACAGGTAGCAAGGTAGTATGAAGTGACGTTTAACATCAATTTAGGCCAGCAGGTTATTCATTGTTGACCTTTAACTCAGCTGCTCAAAACCGGTATTGAGCCTTTTTTAACTTACGATACCGGTATAACTGTATAACCCTAATCTGGGTAGGCCTACCGGTCACCACATGCACCAAGATGTAATTCATAAAAAGTGGTGTAATCAAAAATTAAAACTGCAATTTAAGTCAGAGTATTGTTCAAACTTTACAACATAACTACTGCAGACTGGCTGCACTTGCATAGAATTTCATCAGTATTGGTACATTTGATTACGAACAAAACAACTCACGTTTTGTGCTGTTCTTGGCAAGCTTTTGCTAAGAGCTCGAAGAACTTTTGATGAAATCATACTGGTTTAACAATTATAACCTAAAATTATGCAAAAATCTTTACTGATAACTTCTCCAACGTGCGCAAAGTAACCACCAAATACCGGTAGCTTACAGTACTGAGGAAGTCAAATCCAGCGAATATTCGTTACGCTTGGATGACAACGACCGCCCCTGGTTGTTAGCATAGCGATCCCACGTCGGTCTAAATTTACTGAACCATGAAAAAAGCCGGCAGACGGCATTAAAAATCAATTCCAATTTTATTTCAGCGCTCTAATGCAAAATAAGCTGTACAAGATTGACAAGATTAAATAACTGCGCAGTAGGATTTAACGAAAGAGCAAAAAGCTCACCTGGTCTGTTGCACCCTCAGGTTAATAAAATCAAATTCAAGTCAGAGATGATCAACCACCGGAGCAGGACACCCTCGCCTCACCTCACAACGTAAGGCCTACTGTAAAATGCTTTTTCCATGCTGAAAGCTTAGATCAGTGATTCTCAATCTTTTTTGAGCCGTGGCCCCGTGATTGTAACTCTAAAAGACCGTGACCCCTTTTGGCTCTTATAGTGTGTAAGTTTAAAAGTCCCGGTCTGTTATATTTCGTTAATGATTCCTACCATCGTGGCTCCGACTCCCAAAAGAACTCTCTGTGCTCCCTTCGGGGGGCCAAAGGCCACGGTTGATAACCCGTGGCTTAGATGCTACCAATCGCTGGTTTGCCTTTACATCAGTGGTGTAAAGTAACGAAATACTTTTACTTGAGTAGATTACTTGAGTAGTTTTTTTCGGTAACGAGTACTTTTTTGAGTAGTTTTTTTTTGGCTACTTTTACGTTTACTTAAGTACTTTTAGTATAAAGTAACTTTACTTGGGTAGTTTTTATTTTAGAAAAGTAGAAGTAGTTTACTATTGAGGCATTTGAGTTACAGTCTCGCCTTGAAATCCCTCGTTGCGCCTAAAATCTGTATTTACATTCCAATTTTCGATTATTCAACTCCATAACACTCGGTCTCGTCATCGCCATGGAAACTTCACTCCATGCGATAAGAATTACGCTGTCGCCTTTGAAGCTAAACGTCATGCAGGGAAGCTATAAATACCAATTCTTAAGTCATTGGTTTAACCCAACTCTGAATCGAACCCCGAGTATACCGTTCCAGAAGCAGACGCTCTATCCAATCGGCCATTTGGGCGGTAATAATTTCTTTTATTTCACCATTTTGCCACCTTCAAAGCAAGTCCATCATCACCGCATCGGCAAGTGTGTAGTTGACACTCACGTTTGAAAACGCTATACGAGTACTTTTACTTGAGTAGTTTTTAAATGACTACTTTTTTACTTTTACTTAAGTGCTTTTTTTTAGTCAATACTTTCTACTTTACTTCGAGTAGTTTTGCCGTCAGTAACAATACTCTTACTTAAGTACAGTTTCAAAATACTTTTTACACCACTGCTTTACATGTTAGGAGGCTCAGTTTGACATTTACAAGCCGCAAGTCAATTTTTTGCTGTACGAAGATTACACTTTTTCTGTCCCTCCCCTTCCCACAAACAAAATTGAGAAAACACCTCTGGATTCAAGCTCTCCTGGATTTCAATTTCGATGGTAGGCCCATTAAGTTTCAAATACATTCATGCAGAGGTATTATTGTGAAAATAAACGCGTAAGTTAGAGCCCCCCCAAGGCCCTCCCTAAAAAAAAGTGGGGGGGAGAAAAAACGATTTGCGTGAATACAAGAAGCTGCGGGTAAATCAACAGAAACACTTAAGCTTTAAATATGACGTCATACGTCAGTGACGTCATCACTTCATCATTCGGTGCGAATGGCACGGCCCGCACACAAATAAACAATGCTGTGCGAATGGCACGGCCCGCACACAAATAAACAATGCTGATTTAGCTCCGAGTATGAAAGGTTATCCCACACAGAGCAAACTCCGCCACAAATGCTGAATATGACGTCATACATTAGTGACGTCATTATTTGTACCCTCACTGTCAACCACACCCTCGAAGAAATAGAATACAGTTTGTTTGGATTTTCTATCAGTTGTAAAGCTCAAGTTATGGTGGTTTTAAATAAAAATGACGTCATAAGGGGATTCCCCATGAAGTAAAATAGACGTACATACTAAATTGTCATGAGCGAAAGGATAGGAGTAAAATTTTTGAATTTTTTTGCACAGGGGTTGTTATTAGGATCCAATGCACCATATAAGCCTTGAGCACCAGCACTTTTTAAAAATGTCAAAATTTTGAACACTTCTAAATAATATTGACGAGGGGCTTGAACCCAAGTTCTGCCAAATCAGTGCAAAGAGCAAAAAATATCTTTACCTCAGAATTACGCAGCTTCCGTCTTCTATGCCACAGAATGAAAAGATAAGCTTTTCTTCACTTCGTTTATGTTCGTTACCGTTTTTTTCGCAAAATTTTCCAAAATACAAGTGGGTTATTGAAACGTGCAAGTGACCCGCGGGTAAGTGGTTTGCCATCCCTGATCTTGCACAACACACAGTAGCCAGATGGACGTTTGTAATCGTGTTAACCTCACTGAAATATGCCAGCATAGACTTTCTATTACATAGACTGGAAACTTGAAATTATGCCTTTTTTCTTTCACGCTTCAGTTGTTCTGGGTCGACAGCGATGTCTGACCGATCTCGCACAATAAAAGCTATGCTGCTATTATGCTATAGCCTTCTGTGAGCGATTGCAAATGGGCAGCAGGAATGGTACAAAAAATAATATCGTAAAATTTTAATTATGAAACTCTATTCAAAAATTTTGCTCTTAAAAAACCACACACGCTTTATATAAAAGTAAAAGTAATAGCCTAAATAACACGCGGTATGACGATTTTAAAAGATATGAAGTGGGTATGCATGCGAATTGTGAGTTGTCCGTCGCTTCTTCGTAATTTTCTTGAAACAGCAGCCTTTTCTTTTTTTTCACTGGTATTGACTTCAAAAGTATTTTTTATTACTGCGATAGGCCTATGATATTATAATTTACACCGCAAAATTCGGAGATTCAAGAATATATCGCCAGTCTCTGCTGCTTTATTTTTATCAAAAGTTCGTTGCGCAATAAAGCAAGCGTTTTTATTATAAATCAAATTTTGCACGAAAATGAAAACATAATGCGTCTATTCAATTGCATATATGGTGTACAAAACTTTCAGCGCCTACGATATTGCTATTTCTCAAGTAACCTAGCCATAATCATTGTAATACGATTAGTTATCTCCGCTTATAATAGATAAATATTTATAGGCTCTCGTTGTTGGCACAGCAGGTGAGGTATTGCAGACTGGAATATTGCAGGGCCGGATTTAGGCATAGGCTAAGTAAGCTGAAGCCTAGGGCCTCTGAGACAATGGGAGGCTTCGGAGAAAATGAGGGGCCTTATCACGAACTACAAAGAGTTTTTTTTTTGGTGTTCACCGATATATTCCGTGAAAACACTATATCTGCGGACATAAAAACCTTTTCTTGGTTTTCACCGATTTCTAGTGAAAAAAATGGAAATAGCCAAGGGTCTCTCATTGTCTAAATACAGCCCTGAGCATATAATTTACGCTGCAGCAATGATCAGAAAATTGTTGGTTCAATATTTATTTAATCTCCCCAAGCTTTGTTGTTGCATTTTAGGATATGATTTTCGCAAAGGCTTGACAGAGTTACCAAAGCAAGAAACGAACTTTATTAAAAAGCCTGAATATGACAGAAATTTTTCGCGAATCTGAATTCGTTCTACACACAACGACAATAGGAGGGTGCCACTGATTTTTGTCTCTGCAATAAAAAAATAATAATGTTACCACTGATTTTTGTCTCCACAATAAAAAATGATAATAAAAAAATGATCACCGTCCTCTTAGCTACAAAATTTATACTGTAAATTCGTGATAGCAGGGCCGGGGCCAAGTAACAAGCTTGCTCTTTTGAAGACAGCGGTTTTGTGCTTAATTTTAAACTTTAGGCTCCCCAAGTCGACTGCTAGTAGTAGTAGATGCGCCATTTCAAACAGAAAGTGGTGTGCAATTGGTGTGCAGGCGATGGTCATGCGTCGCGATGAACTTACGCGTCACGATGATCTATGAACCTCCAAAAACGCAAAATATTTTAGTTCTTTTAGAGATTACGTTCAGTAATTTGTGGTAATATGAAATATTTAGTTTACAATGTACTTGCTAATTTAATTGCATTGACATAATTGTTTGTTTACTAATTGACATAATTTGATTTTATCTATGGTAAGTTATGTAAATTGCTTTTATCTTTAACATTTTTAAGTTTGGAAAAAAGTGTTTTTTCATTTTGAAGTATGTTATGTAAAGATTTAATTACTTCTAAAATTTTTGCTACAGTATTGCAATTAGAAATTTAATAGTTTTTTAATTTTTATTTTGTGATAAAAAATCTTTTTGTTACAACATTGCATTAAAAATTGAATAGTTTTTTTAAGTTTTGTTTTATAACTAAAGAAATATTTTGTTACAGTATTGCAATTAAAAATTTAATAGTTTTTTAATTTTTATTTTGTGATAAAAGAAATATTTTTGTTACAGTATTGCAATTAAAAATTTAACAGTTTTTCTTTTAATTTATGATGAAAGAAATATCGATTTTATACTTCTTAGTTAAGATTATTGCTGCATTTTAGTTTTACATATGTGATAGAATTTATACTTTAGTTATTTTGATAATTCTAAAGTTGTTGTTACATTATTTCTTTTCCCGTATTTTAAAAAACTTTTACGTTAATAGTATTATTTACCAGTTCAATAACTTAGGGAATTATTGTTATCTTCCTTTAATTTTTTTGGAAGTAGTTTTATGAAATAAATCATGTAAAAATTTAATTATTTCTAAAATTTTTTGTTATTGTATCGAATTTCAGTTATTAAAAGTTACGCTTTTTTCATGGTTTTGTGCAAAAAATATCGAGGCTTGCTGAGTTGACTTGATCACAAACATACCACCACACGGAGCCGCTGACTTGGTCACAAACAAAACACTAGATGTGGTTTCTGAGTTGCTGTCAGCAGTTACGTTGTTACGTACCACAAGTATAAAATCATGTTATCTATTTAAATTCGGGCAAAATACGCACTAACGTTTTTTGTTAACAAAAAATATAAAGGAAAACAGGTATTTGACTTTCATGGAAGCTAGTGTATATTGCGCAATAGTGTGTAAGTTTGTTTATATTGACTCGGAAACGTCATGGACGCTGAAATAATTTGTGATATCTGTCATAAAAAATTCACCAACAAGTTTAGTTTAAATCGACATGTGAAAACAATACATGAGAAGAAAGAAGAGTTTGCATGTATGAAATGTCAGAAAAACTTCAAGGAGATGCATCATTTAAAACGTCACCAGCAAAAGTGCGGGAAATGTAGAAGATGTGGAGCACAATTTGATTCGCTGACAGATTTTGCAAAACATTCTTGCAAAAGAAAGCACACTGAAAACGAAAAAACACCAACTAAAAAAGCAAGGACCACGTATCGAAAACCGAATTATACCGGCGATCTTCGAGCAAAGAACCGGAAGGAGTTTGAGGTTTTAGAAAATGAACACTTGGATGAAGAGGACCCAGAATTGCGGGAGTTTCTTTCAAAATACTGGTCCAACATCAGAACTTTCTCAAAACATGGAAAAGTACAGAGCTTACATAATTTTTATTTTCGAAATTTTGAACACATGATCGACACAATTGCTGAAACAATAATGAGGGATCAACAAACCAGATTCAAACTGAATTACAGCTTTGGGTACGTCCTGAGGAATATTGACACCGATGAATTCCGTTATTATCACCCCTCCAGCAACAACGCTCAAGTATTGGACGCGGCTGTGACCATAAGCAGCAGCAACGAGTTAGAGGAATTTTTACACAAGACAGCAGCGGAGGATTTTTTGGAAAATTTCAACCGACCGGATACAAAATGGAAAATAATCCGGATTACGAATTTGGTCTTTTACATCAATCATTTGGCGGATGCACCTCTATCAGGACCTGTAGAGCTTCCAGACTTTTTAACGCATAATCGAGGGGTGGTGAATCATACAGCCAACGACAATCTATGTTTTTTTCGATGTTTATCTATTTTTCGCGGTTGTGATAAACGTTCGTGCGAACAAGATGCTAAACAATTATTCACCGCTTATCGCAAACATTTTCATGTCGATCCTGATCTGTTTCAAGGCGTTTTTCTCATTGATTTTCCAGAGATAGAAGATTTTTTTGAGATTAATATCGTTGTTTACGAGCTCCAAGATAAAAAAGCGAAACTAAAACAGCGTAGTCGCGAGTTGTACGGCGAAACCATGCAATTGAACGTTTTTAAAAATCATTTAAGCTTGATTGTTGACTTTGAAAAGTATTGTGATGTTTATCAATGTCAGCGATGTGATAAACTATGGTATGGGCGAAAAGATTTTTTGAGACACACCAACTCTTGCGACCAAACTGTTACACAATCTTTTCCTGGAGGTATTTTTAAAAACCAACCAACTATTTTTCAAAAATTAGAAGATGTAGACGTTTTTGTACCCCACGATCAACGACATTATCCTTTTTACTGTTGCTACGATTTCGAGTCGATTTTAAGTCAAAATAATTTACCTGAAAACGGTGAAAAGCTTTCTTTTACTTCCAAACACATCCCTTTAAGTGTGGGCATAGCTTCCAATATCCCAAATTTTGAAGATCCCATTTGTTTTGTTTCTGAGGGTAACGAAACTGTACTAGTTCAAAAAATGGTTGATTATATGGAAAAACTCTCAGATGCTGCATATGCAATCCTGCAGGAAAGATATGAATACGTGTTTGATGCTCTTGCTATCAGTCTCAATTGTCGGAGCGAAAATCTTTTAAAAGAATTTGATGCTTTCATTCGAGAACTCCCTATACTGGGTTACAACAGCTCTAAATACGACCTTCCTTTAATTCAAACCATACTGATTCGCGAATTGGTGGAAAAAATTGATTTTGTGATTAAAAAAGCAAACACTTACCTCTGTTTAAAGACTGCCAAACTTCGATTTTTGGATATTCGAAATTACATTTCTCCTGGCTTCAGCTATCGATCTTTTCTTTTGGCTTACGGTTGCACCGCAGAGAAATTTTTCTTTCCTTATCGCTTCATTTGTGATTTAAAAGCATTAGAACATCCGTCTGTTCCACCGTACGAGGCATTTTTTAGTGAAATCACAAATTCTAACATCTCTCTCTCAGAATATGAGTTTGTCAAAAAGACCTGGAAAGAAAAAGAGTGGAAGACTCTCAAAGATATGCTCATTTATTACAACGTGATGGATTGTGGGCCTTTTGTTGAAGCTGTAGGTAAAATGTTACAACCTTATTTGGCACAAGGTATTGATATATTTAAATCTAGCTTTTCTGTTAGTGGAGTTGCTAAAATTCAAATGCTCCAGAGATGTGAAAAAGAAGCTTTTTTCTGTCTGTTTCCCAAACGACACGCTGACCTTTATCATACTTTGAGATCCAATATCACAGGCGGACTATCCATTGTTTTTACCAGACTAGCTATTAAAGACGAAACAAAAATTCGTCCTCATGAGGTATCTAACCCAGAAACGTGCAAGAAAGTAATAGGTCTTGACGCGAATAGTTTGTATTTGCACGCTATATCCCAAGACTTGCCTTGTTCATATTTTATTCGCTATCGAGAAAAAGATCATTATCGCCCAGATCCTTGCTGCAAATACGGGCTCTCATCCTATCAATGGTTAAAATGGATCAGTCACACCCAAAATAAAGAAATTCAGCACAAATATTCAGGTCAAGGCGAAAAGAAACTGACTCAGCACTCGTTGATTGTTGACGGGTTCGCTCCAGCGACTAATGAAGTTTTTGAATTTGACGGTTGTTTTTGGCACGGATGCGACAAGTGTTCAGCAAATCCTGACGGTAGTCCCAAAAAAGTTCATCCGGTAAACGGAAAAACCTATGAACAGCTTCGACAAGACACCTTGAATAAGACCAAAAAGTTAGAGGAAGCGGGTTATAGAGTCAATAGAATAAGAGAATGTGAGTGGAAAAAACTAAAAAGAAATCCGGAAGTTGCTTCGTTCCTAAAAAAGCTAAAGTGTGTAGAGCCTCGCAAACAGCTGACGTTTGAAAAAATTATAGAGGGCATCCAGTCTGAATCGCTTTTTGGATTACTTATCTGCTCTATTCACACCCGGGAAGAATTGAAACCAAAGTTCTCTGATTTTCCACCGATCATAAAAAACACAATGATTTCACGTTCTGATATTGGAGAATACATGCAAAAAATCGCAGAAGAACAAGGATTTTTGAAAAAACCGAGAAAGTACCTCATCAGCAGTTATTTTGGAGAAGAGATTCTTATCAATACTCGGATGGCAAAATTCTATCTGGAGTTGGGGTTAAAAATCACTCGCATCCAAGAATTTATTCAATTTTTCCCCATGAAGTGTTTTGACGAACTATCCCAGGAAATTGTGCAAAACCGTCGTCTTGGCGATATCGACCCAGATAAAAAAGTGTTAGCGATGACGTCAAAGCTCTGTGGTAACAGTCTTTACTCTGCTACTCTTTTGAATCGAAGCAAACACCGTGCTGTTACGTATCATACCGATTCCAACATCAACGAAGCAATCAATAACCCACGGTTTTCTCACTTGGAACAATTGAAACCCGGTCTATACGAAGTAAAGAGCTTGAAAAAGCAAATCAAACACGACTTACCCCTTCAATTAGGGATCTCTGTTTATTTAGAAGCAAAACTCCACATCCTTAAGTTTTTTTACCACTTTTTGGATAAGTATATCCCAAAAAAATGCTATTCATTGATCGAGAGCGATACAGACTCTCTTTACTTTTCTATTAGCCGCGACTCTTTAGATGATTGTGTCCCTCAACATCTCAAAGAAGAGTATTTTAGAGAAAAAAGGAAGTATATGCCGGCAGAGTGCTGTGATGAGTGCCTAAGCAAGTTCATTGACGTCAAAGTCTCTGGAGGTATCTGGACATCACCTTCTTGCTGTCAAAAAAGAAATGCTTTTGATACAAGAGTGCTCGGATTAATGAAAACCGAGTATGAAGGAGAAAAGGCGGTTGCTTTAACTTGCAAAACGTATTTTTGTGAGGGAAAAAGCAAAAAACAAGTCTGCAAGGGCGTTAGTATCCGACAAAATCCTTTAACCTTTGAAAAATACTTCCATGCACTTGATTCTACGCAACCATTAAGCGTTGTAAATAGAGGGTTTATTACTCGAAAACACAATATCTTGACATACCACCAAGAAAAAAGAGGATTGTCCCCTTTTTACTGCAAACGGCTTGTTCATGAAGACGGAATTCATACATCTCCCCTAAATTTATAATTCTACTTTACAATCAACCGGATTTTATGCGAAAAGTTAGGGCTGGATCCATTTATTTTAAATTCACTGCTTTGAAAAATAGTTCGTTGAGTTTGGAGACTTCAAATTCATTGGCTTTGAAAAAAAAAAACCAAAGTTATCAAAAGCACATGAGCGGATTCAACTTCAATCCAACCCTAGAACATATTTTGTTGAATCTTGTTTGCATTTTATTTCGCGTCATGTGAATACTTGATTTGTGTTAGGAATAACGTTTGATTATCCAAACTGAAGTGGACATTACTGCTATTTTGCGAAGAGAGCGTTTTCTTTGTATATACCATTATACGTACCTCTGTCCTGTACATTTTTGTTGTAAATATTTGTGTGTGAGTGAAAATATACTGATGAAATCAACGAAATTAGTGATGGATACTACACATGTTCTCTTGTAGCAAAAGCTTTCCCTTGTGTTTACTCATTTTACTGTAACGGTAAGGCTCTATCTTACACTGATTACTAGACACGACCTCATTTCAGGCGTGTATTTGCAACGATCAGACGTAACAATGACATACTGGCCTTTAACGTTAAACGTATATTTAAATCAGCAAATTAATTTTATACTTGTGGTACGTAATATATTTCTTTTTTAATTCGGAAACATTGTTTTATAGACTGCTAGTACCGCAGATACGGCAGTGAAAAGTTAGAAGACAAAGACCACAAATCAATAAAAAGTTACTGCTTAATAATTATTCATCGACAACCTTAAGCATAATTTTGATTGAAAACCAGTTTGAATACCGCGAATTACACATAAAATAACGTCCATATGGCCTTTTTTATACAATAACCTCAGTAAGAAACTGCACATACGGTAGCGTTACGCGTAAAAGCAATGGAAAAAGTACGGGTTAAAAACATTTTAGCTA